>AWOL01S0083456.1:0-69120 GCA_000715115.1 Nicotiana otophora | reverse complement strand
TTTTTTTAAATATTTAATACTTTAAAATTAACTAAACTTTTGAGTATTAAATCTTTTCTTATTTGAACATGCACGAACTCCAATATTTAGGTACTTAAAGTATATCGCAAAAATATCTAATTAAATATAACTTTAGATAAATTAATATTAATTAAGATTTGAAAGGGTAGGAAGGAATTTTCCATGTTATAAATGCTTGGATGAAATTATAGTTACATTAAATATTTAAAGTTTGAGCTAATATGAATTTGAATCAACAGAAAGTAAAATTTTCCTTTAAGGTTGAGAGCAAATGATTAGTTCTTAAATTAATTAACTAATTAGTAATTAAAAGTATCCAATTCAATTTTTGTCACGACCCGGAATTTCCACCCTCGAGATCGTGATGACACCTAACATTTCACTTGATAGTCAAGCCAACATTAGATATAATTATTAACCATTTTTACTAAGTTAAATCAAATAAAAACTAATAAGCTAAATAAAATGAAATAAAGTAAATAAATCTGATAAGCGACGATATCCAAATACAATCCCAAAACTAGCGTCACGAATATATGATCGTCTAGAGTACTACAAATAATAGTCCGAATGAAAGCATAAATGTCTGAATCGAAATAAATAGCTAGGGTAATATATAAGGGGACTTCAAGGCTGTGAACATTGTACAGTTGTACCTCCAATATCCGTCAAGCATCGTATCCGAGTAATCTACTGTCCGCCGCTAGGACCAACTCTAAAATCTGCACAAGAAGTGCAGAGGGTAGAATGAGTACAACCGACCACATGTACTCTGTAAGTGCCGAGCCTAACCTCGACGAAGTAGTGACGAGGCTAAGGTGGGTCACTTATAATAACATGTACGTAGTAATAATAATAACATGGAAGGAAACTGAAAATGACGGTAAAACAGTTAATTTATAAAAATGATCTCAATCCTCGCAACCAGAGAATCCAGAATATCAGACATCAAAATATCATATAAAAAGGATGAGAACTAACACAATGAGTACAACATACACAATCCGTTGTGGCGCGCAACCCGATCCCACCGTATACATACAATCCTCCCTTATTCCACAATAATATCATTTATCAATATTAAGAATCATATATAAAATCTGGTGCGGCGCGCAACCCGATCCCACCATATCATCATAATCAAATATCATAATCCTCCCTTATTTTACCATATCACAATTTATCAGTAACAAGTATTATGTACACAACCGATGCGACGCACAACCCGATCCCAATATATCATTATAATCAATATCAAAATCCTCCTTTATTCCACCATATCACAACTGTTGCGGCGTGCGAGCAGATTCATAAACAATTTCAATAAACGTAACCAATGCAATAACTCAATTTGCAAGAATCTCTACAATTAAATAACATAAAAGCAAAGTAATAAAGGAATCACGTACTAATCAAAAGAATGCACAAATCATACAAAGCAACAAAACAAGTCAAGTACGTGACAATTAAGGTGTGCAAGTAAGGCAATTAAGGCAAGTAACAGTTAATCACTAGGTAATGGAAGGAACGAACAACTCAATGCAAGAATAATTGATGACAAGTAACAAATTACGGCATAGAAAGCAATTAAAGTATGTAACAATTAAGGCATAGAATAAGATAATTCATGAAATACGAGAAAGCATGGAAATAATTATTTTGACGGCGTATATACACTCTTCACCTCGTATATATGTCGTTTCATACGTAATTCACATAACAAGTAATTCAAGGGTTCCCAATTCCCTCAAGTCAAGGTTAGACCCAACACTTACCTCGTTTAACAATCAAATCAAAGCTCAACCGGAGTTTTTCCTGTAAAATTCGCCTCCAAACTAATCGGATCTAACAAAAATTGACTTAATATCATCAAACAATGCTAGGGAAATCAATTACAATAGATAAAGCTAAGATCTTTACTCTTTTTATAAAAAGTCAACCCGGGCTCGTCTGGTTAAAACCCGGGTTCAATGGTAGATTCCGACTACCCATGACCCCACCGGTTCATATATGTAATTTATCTCAAATTTCGAGTCCAAATCGACTCTCAAAACTCAATTTCTTATTTTTTAAAAACTTGACAAAGTTTCATAAAATTTCACTTTGATTCACATGATTTTAATGTTAAAATCTAAGATACGTTGATTGAATATGATTAGAAATGAATTAGAATCACTCACCCAAAGTTTATAGATGAAATTATCTCGTCAAAATTGCCTCCTACCGAGCCTATGGTTCCAAAATATGAAAATGAGGCTAAATATCCCATCCCTCAACTTTTTGTCTAGCATAGAGCACTTCAAAGCATATATTCTATTATGACATTAGACTTTTTCCACTCAGAAACTTTAGACCTATGGACTTATGCTAGTAATATTCTAAGAGCTCTAAAGTTTGGCTTTCTATTAGTTTGGAGACTGTCGTCCGGCCATGAGGAAAGTGATATACCACGTCTAGGTGTAACAACCGGTCATTTTGAGTATTGTAGCCCTATTACTCCATTTATTGCTTATACTATGTTCATTTGTGGTCATGTGACTTGCCGGGGTGATTGGTTTAGTTCCGGAGATGTTGTGGAATGAATTGGGACACTTAGTTCCAAGGTTGAAAGCGTAAGTTAAAAGAATTGACCGGATGTTGACTTATGTATAAATGACTCAGGAATGGATTTTTGATGGTTCAGATAGCTACGTATGATATTTTGGAGTTAGGAGTGTACCCGGATATCTATTTGGAGGTCCGTAGGTGATTTTGTCTTGAATTGGCAAAAGTTGGAAAGTTGAAGGTTTGGAGAGTTGAGAAGTTTGACTGAGCATTGACTTTGGTGATACAAGGCTCAAATTTTGGTTCCGGAAGTTGGAATAGGTCCATTGTGTCAGTTATGACTTAGGTGCAAAATTTGAGGTTCATCGGAGTTGGTTTGATAGGTTTCAACATCAATTGTAGAAGTTGGAAATCCATTAGTTTCAATAGGCTTGAATTGGGGTGCGATTAGTGTTGTTGATATTGTTTGATGTTGTTTCAGGCTTCGGCTAAGTTTATATCATATATTAGGATGTTTTGGTATGTTTGGAAGGGGTCCCAAAGGCCTCGGGGTGACCTTCAGATTGATATCAGAATGAAAATTGGACTTGTGAGAAATCTATTGGGTTCAGGTTTAATGTAATCGGGACGCAGGTGCGAAGTCGCAGAAGCGATTGTGAGAGCACATATGCGGAATAGGTCAAGGCTGGGCAGTGGTCGCATGTGTGAGGTTGTTTCCGTACCTGCGAGCTCACAGATGGAGGAGGATGGTCACAGAAGCGGATTATGCGAGGGGCAGGAGTTTTTGCAGAAGAGGAGTCTTGGGCACAGGTGCGCCTCTGCAGGAGTGGAGTCTCGTCCGCTGATGCGAAAGTAGGGATCTTTAAGGGAAACCGTAGAAGAGGGATTTTTGGCTGCACCTGCGGGGCCGCATAAGCGGTTAACAAAACTGTTGGTGCGAGATGCTTGGATAAAAGATATAATCGAGGGTTGGAGTCTTTTCTTTATTTTGGAATTTGCAATCTTGGCTAGTGGCGATTTTTGAGAGGTGTTTTACTAGATTTTGAAGAGGTAAGCAACTTTTGATCGTTTTTATTCATTAACATTGAATACTCATTGATTTCTACACCTAGATTATGTATTGTTAAGGTGAAATTTGGGGGATTTTGGACAAGGTATTGAAGAATAAGATTTGAGGGTTTGAGGGTCGATTTGGTATGGTTGGACTCGTTATTGAATACGTGTTCTGATTTTGTGAATTTTTTCAATTTTCGAGGCGTGGGACCGAGGTTGACGCTTTGGGTTCACTTTTTGAATTTGGTTAAAGAACTTAGCTTTATCGCATGGGATCGATTCCTACAGTTTTATTGATTATATTGAGTTGTTTATGACTAGATTCGATTCGTTGAGAGGCTGATTCGCGAGGCAAGTGTTTGTTAGAGCATTGAGTTGCACACTTTGAGATAAGTAACACTTCTAAACTTGGTACTGAGAGTATGAATCCCTGGAATACGTGTTATATGGTTGGTGTCGAGGTGACACACATGCTAGGTGACAGGCATGTGGGCGTGCACCGTGGTAATTATGACTCGATTGATTATGTGGTACTGTGTAGTTACCTAATCATGTTTAGGCTATGTGCTTATTCTGTTGGGACCCGCTGAGGTCATTTCTGTTGTTGAGTTATTTACATTTATTTGATTTATTTTCATTTATTTCATTTACTAAGTTGCCTTATCAGTCATATTCATTTATTTGCATATCATATCTCAGTCTCTGTTATCATTCATTGTTACATCATGTTATCATTGTTTAGGCTGAGTGGCATGAAATATGTGAGCCGGTGAGACTAGAGAGATTGATGATTGAGTTGGGGCTTGAGAGTCGTATTGTGAGTGATATTGTGGATCGAGTTAGGGCATGCGAACCGTATTGTGAGTGATATTGTGGATCGGGTTGCACACCGCAGCTGTCACGACCCAAAATCCCTTCTCAGGAATCGTGATGACAACTAGTCTCTAAGACTAGGTATAACACTTACCGAATTAATAACTGATTTTAACCAATTAACTATTAAGCATGAAACAATTTTTTTTGTAATAAGCCAACAATTCAAGGTAGATACATAACATCCCAAAATCGGTAGTACAAGCGATAATCTCTACTGAGTTTATTAGAAAATCTCTAAGTATAACTATTCCGAAATAGAAATAAATAGTACAAAGTAAAATTTCATACGGTGACTCCGAGGCTTGTAAACGTGATAGCAGGTATACCTTGAAGTCTCCACTGCAATACTCGATCAACTATCTAGTGATCAACAAGTTCCGAGGTACCTAGATCTGCACAAAATGTGCAGCAAGCGTAGCATGAGTACACTATAGCGGTAACCAATAAGTATCAAGACTAACCTCAGTGGAGTAGTGACGAGGAACATACAAGACACCTACTAGCTATAATAACTTGTACAAGTATTAATGTGAAACTAACAGGGAACAATATCAATCTAAAGCTAAGCATGGTAAAAGGGACAAAAAATACTTGCAATAGAAAACTAGAAGCAACAATTAGCAACAAGGAACAAATAAGTAATAACGCCGTAGAGTAAGCTGAATGCAGTTAACGTCCGGTGAAACCAAGTAAGGAAAGACAGGTAAATTTAGCGATTGAGGGTATAACATGATAAGACAACTTCATTTTAATTTACATAAGAACCTAAGAGTCTAAACCAGTCAATTTTCGCATATAAGTTGTGTACACACTCATCACCTTATGTACATGTCTTTTACGTAGTTCAAACAACCAATCCCTATGGGGTAGTTCCCCCACATAATGTTAGCCAAGGTACTTACCTCAAAAGCCCTCAATCAATACTCAAAAATAGCTTATCCTTTACAATTTACCTCTATTCGGCACAAATCTAACCAAAATGGACTTAACAACATCAAATAATTTAAGAGAAATCAATTCCAATAAATAAAGCTATGACCTTTACCCAATTCCTCAAAAGTCAACAAGAGTCAGCCCCTTGCTCACCCGGTCAAAACCCGGGTCTAAGGGCTGATTCCAACTGCCTATAACCCCAGGAGTCCATATATGTGTTTTGATTCAAAATCCGAGTTCAAATGGACTCTCAAAACTCAAATTTTTATTTTTCAAAATATAGACAAAGTTTCCCAAAATCACTTTGATTCTCTAGATTTTGATGTTAAAACTCACATATAATCATGTAAAATAGTTGGAAATTGAACAAAATCACTTACCAAATGATTGTAGATGAAAATTCCTCTTCAAAATCGCCTCCTACCGAGTGTAGGCTTCCAAAATATGGAAATGAGACTAAAAATCTCGTTCCTCAGCTTTTTGTCCATTTGCAGGTGTCGCAAATGCGACCTGGGGTTGGCAAATGTGAAGAAACAATCACAAAAGCGAAGAACCTCACATCCTTGCTGTCATCACAAATGCGATGACTGGTTCGGAAATACGAACTTTGGATCATCGCAAAAGCGATCAAGATGATCGTAGATGCGATCACTGCTGAACCTAGACCAGCTTCGCAAATGCAAACACATGGTTCACAAATGCAAACCTAGCAGACTAAGCCAAATATCGCAAATATGACACATATCTCGCAATTGTGAGACATGAAGCTTCTATGCAAAAACCAGAAGTACTTAAACTCTATCAAACACTCCGCAGCGCATCCGAAACTTACCCGATCCCTCGGGGCTCCAAACCAAACATCAATACAAGTCTAGAAACATAACATGAATTTGCTATCAAATCATCAAAATAACATCTGAAGCAACGAATCGGACCTCCAAAACATATGAAATGAAAATGAAACTCAAGAACTTCTAAAAACACAATTGCGCGTCTGATTCCTATCAAATCAACTCGGAATGATGCCAAACTTTGCAGACAATTTCAAAATGAACCTATTCCAAGTCTCGAAAAAGAAATCCAAATACGATATATATGAAGCCAACCTACGGTAAAACTTGTAAAAATTCTAAGCCTTAAAGTTGTCAACTTTCGGCAAAATAACACAAATCAACCTACGCACCTTCGAATTAGATTTCGGGCATATGCCTAAGTCTAAATTTACGATACGAACCTATCGAAGCCATCAAAATATTCCTACGGGGTTGTTTTCATAAATGTCAAACCTCGATCAACATTTTTAACCTAATCTTCTAAAGTGAGGATCACTCATCCAAATTCATTCCGAAACACCCGAAACTCAAATCTGACAGTGGACATAAGTCATAATACATAAAATGAAGTCATTCAAGACTCCGAACCACTGCACAGATTGCTAAAGCTCAAAACAAGGGGTCAGGTCGTTACAGTAGCAGGTCATATTGGTATTACTACTACTACTACTACTATTATTATTATTATTATTATTATTATTATTATTATTATTACTATTACTATTATTATTATTATTATTATTATTATTATTATTACTATTACTATTATTATTATTATTATTATTATTATTATTATTACTATTACTATTATTATTATTATTATTATTATTATTATTATTACTATTACTATTATTATTATTATTATTATTATTATTATTATTACTATTACTATTATTATTATTATTATTATTATTATTATTATTACTATTACTATTATTATTATTATTATTATTATTATTATTATTACTATTACTATTATTATTATTATTATTATTATTATTATTATTACTATTACTATTATTATTATTATTATTATTATTATTATTATTACTATTACTATTATTATTATTATTATTATTATTATTATTATTACTATTACTATTATTATTATTATTATTATTATTATTATTATTACTATTACTATTATTATTATTATTATTATTATTATTATTATTACTATTACTATTATTATTATTATTATTATTATTATTATTATTACTATTACTATTATTATTATTATTATTATTATTATTATTATTACTATTACTATTATTATTATTATTATTATTATTATTATTATTACTATTACTATTATTATTATTATTATTATTATTATTATTATTACTATTACTATTATTATTATTATTATTATTATTATTATTATTACTATTACTATTATTATTATTATTATTATTATTATTATTATTACTATTACTATTATTATTATTATTATTATTATTATTATTATTACTATTACTATTATTATTATTATTATTATTATTATTATTATTACTATTACTATTATTATTATTATTATTATTATTATTATTATTACTATTACTATTATTATTATTATTATTATTATTATTATTATTACTATTACTATTATTATTATTATTATTATTATTATTATTATTACTATTACTATTATTATTATTATTATTATTATTATTATTATTACTATTACTATTATTATTATTATTATTATTATTATTATTATTATTATTCTTATCATTCTTATTTTTATTGTTATTGTTATTGTTATTGTTATTATTATTATTATTACTGTTATTGTTATTATTGTTGTTGTTGTTGTTGTTTTTATTATTATTATTATTATTATTATTATTATTATTATTATTATTATTATTATTATTATTATTATTATTATTATTATTATGGATCGGGTTCTTTGCCACAGTAGGCCTTATTGGCTTATTCATTAATATGGGATTGGGCTACACGCTGCAGCAGGCTATACTGGCTTTACATTATTGCTTGGGTAGGATTCGCCGCTCTGGAGTTTGACGTACTAGTAGTGAGCGTAGGTACCATATAGTGCTGAGTGATTGTGTGTGATAAGTGGGAGTTGAGATAGACAGATTGAGTACTCTAACAGCGTGAGCACCTGCGAGTTTTACTGTGATGCATTACATTTGACATGCATATTTGACATGTAGACATAGAGATGTAACATTCCTCGTTCTAGCTGTACTTGGCGTATTTTATTAGTGTCGAGATTAAATTGTTAAACTTGTAAACATGTCTAAATTTTTGTACCATGTACAAATTGAATATGGAAGTTCTCTGAGTTATTACAGTCATTAGCTTGTTATATCTGTGTTTTCATTACTTTGATCCGGATTGTATCTTTATGAGCTCGTCACTACTTTCAGTCCAAGGCTAGTCCTATTACTTATTGCGTACATTGGGTCAGTTGTACTCATACAATACTCTATGACGCCCACAGACTTCGACTCTCCTTCCTTTAAGTTTATTCAGTACTGTTCTATTATTTTTCAGACAATTGTATGAAAAATTTAAGACTGTGTTGACATTTAGTAGCTCATGTACTGGGTGACACCGGGATTTTGTGATTGTTGTAGTTGAGTTGCAGTTGTTCTTATGAGTTATTTGTGAAATTTTTGTTGTTAAACTTATTAAATAATGTTATTAATGTAAAATACATGATTATTATGTGATTGTCGGCTTTCCTAGTATTGTGATAGGCGCCATTATGATAGGTTAGGATTTGGGTTTTGATAAGTTGGTATTAGAGCACTAGGTTTCTTAGGTCTCATGAGTTATGCACGGGTTTAGTAGAGTATTGTGGATTGGTACGGAGACGTGTGTACTTATATTCGAGAGGATGACAAACAATTAGGAAACTTCACTTTCTTGTACTCTTGTTGTGCGGATTTGCTGATTCTGGAAACTAAACTTCTATTATTCTATTATCTCACATATGGTGAGGACACATGCAACTGGATCAGGGGAACGGCTACCAGTACTACTAGCTAGGCCCGCGAGAGGCCGAGGTGCAGCTCGTATTATAGCTAGAGTAGCAGCTGTGGAGCCACTAGTTGCCCAAGTTGAGGAACATATACCAGATGTGGTTGAGCTGGGGGGACTAGCTCAGGCACCAACTGTGCCCATTATGATTCCAGTCCTTCAGGAGGCTCTAGCCTAGATATTGACTATATGCACTAAACTTGGTGAGGCAGTTTCAGTTCCGGTCGCACCAGCCAATTCTCATGCCGGGGGAGGTTCTCAGACTCCTGACGCCCGTACTCTAGAGCAGGTTGTCCAAGGACTCCAGACATCGGTGGTACTACCAGACCAGTCGGTTGTAGCTGCTCAGGCCCAGGCTGGCCCATCTATGAGTGACGAGGAGTAGAAGAGGCTAGAGTAGTTTGGGAGACTTAGGCCTCCAGAATTCAGCGGGGCTGAGTCAAAGGATGCTCAAGACTTCTTTGACAGTTTCCAGTGGATCCTTTTCACGTCGGGTATTCTGGAGACCAGTGGAGTCTCATTTACTAGATTCTAGCTATCGGGGGGTAGCCTTCAGATTGTGGGAGGACTATGAGTTGAGCAGGCCAGTCGGCGCTGCACCGCTTACTTGGCATGAGTTCTCAGTTCTCTTCTTAGAGATGTTTGTTCCACAACCACGCAGGGAGGAGTTGCGTAGGCATTTTGTTTAGTTACGCCAAGAGGGTGTGTTAGTGACCTAGTAAGAGATGATATTTTCAGAGTTGGATCGTCACGCGGTATGGTTGGTTCCCACATAGAGGGAGAGGATTACGAGGTTCATTGATGGCCTTACCTATAGACTACGCTTCGTCATGACTCGGGAGATTGCGTCAGGTTCTAGGTTTGATGAGGGGGTTGATATTACTTGACGCCTAGAGCAGGTTCGTAGTTAGGAGCATGAGGAAATGGAGGCCAAAAGGCCTCATGGTTCGGCTTGTTTCAGTAGTTCCTTATCTGGAGGACAGTCCTACTACACCAGGGGCCGTCCTTATAGTCCCGCTCAGATGGCTTATCCGATTCATCGTGGTGCATTAGCTAGCCATGATTCATACAATGCTTGTCCGGGTCAGTCATCGTTTAGTGCCCTCCCAACTTAGAGTTCATCTCGTACTTCATCAGTTCAAGGTTCATCTGTACTACGTCCTTCTAGTAGTTATTATGGTTTTCAGGGTCCTATTCAGTCCCCGCCGCCATTGACAGATCGGAGTTGCTTCACCAGTTCAGCAGAGGGTTCAGGTTATGACTTTCATACCAGTTACTTCACTACCCGCTCAGCCAGCTAGAGGTCACCCTACAGGAGGAGCCCGATCAGCTGGCGGTCAAGCTCGATGTTATGCTTTTCCCGCCAGGCCAGAGGTCGTTTCTTCAGACGTAATGATCATAGGTATTGTTTCACTGTGCCACAAGGATGCTTCCATATTATTTGACACTGGTTCCACTTATTCATATGTATCATCGTATTTTGTTCGTTATTTGGATATACCCCATGATTACTTAGTTACACTTGTTCATATGTCTATACCAACAGGTGATTCTATTATTGTAGACCATGTATATAAGTCATGTGGGGTGACTATTGGGGTATTAGAGATGAGAGTTGACCTCTTATTGCTTAGTATGGTTGATTTTGATGTGATTTTGGGCATATATTAATTGTCCATATGTCATGCTATTTTGTATTGTTATGGTAGGACCGTGACATTTGTGATGCCGGGATTGCCTAGGATTGAGTGGAGAGGTTCTCTTGACTATGTTCTCAGTAGGGTGATTTCATATTGGAAGGCCCAACAGATGGTTGGGAAGGGTTATCTGGCATATTTAGCCTTTGTGAGGGATGTTGGTGCTGATACTCCTACCATTAATTATGTTCCAGTAATGCGAGACTTTTTGGATGTGTTTCTTTCAGACCTGTCGGGTATACCACATGACAAGGACATTGATTTTGGTATTGACTTAGTGTCGGACACTCAGCCTATTTGTATTCCTCTGTATCGTATGGCACCAGTAGAGTTGAAGCAATTAAAAGAGAATCTTCAGGATCTTCTTGATAAGGGGTTCATTAGGCCTAGTGTGTCGCTTTGGGCTGCACCGGCTCTATTTGTGAAGAAGAAGGATGGTACTATGCAGATGTGCATTGATTATAGACATTTGAACAAAGTTACAATTAAGAACAAGTATCATTTGCTGCTCATTGATTCTTATTTGACCAGCTTCAAGGAGCTAGTGTGTTCTCTAAGATTGCTTTGAGGTCTGGGTATCACTAGTGTAAGATTCGGGACTCTGATATTCTGAAAATGGCATTCAGGACTGTTGTGCTCACTACAATTTCTTAGTTTGGGATTGATGTGGTTTGAGATTTTGGATAAGTTTATATTGTGTATTAGGATGTGTTGGTATCTTTAGAAGGGGTCCAGGGGTCCTCGGGTGAGCTTCAGATTGATGTCGGAATGCATTTTTGACTTATGGGAAATCAGCTGGGTTCAAGTTTGGTGTACCCGCACCTGCGTGGAATAGGCTGCATGTGCGGAGCTGCAGAAGCGATCATGAGGGCACATATGCGGAATAGGTCAGGGCTGGGTAGTGGTCGCATGTGAGAGGTTGTTTCCGTACCTGCGAGCTCGTAGATGCGGTAGGATGGTTTCAGAAGCATGTTATGCGAGGGGCAGGCATTTTTGTAGAAGCAGAGTCTTGGGCACATGTATGCCTTTGCAGGAGCGGAGTCTTGTCCGTTGATGCGAAAGTAGGGGTCTTTAAGGTAAACCGCAAAAGAGGGATTTTTGGCTGCACCTGCGGGACCGCATAAGCGGTTAAAAAAACTGTAGGTGCGAGATGCCTGGACAAAAGATATAATCTAGGGTTGGAGTCTTTTCTTCATTTTGGGATTTGCAAGCTCGGCTAGAGGTAATTTTTGAGAGGTGTTTCAGTAGATTTTGGAGAGGTAAGAAACTTTTGATCATTTTTGTTCATTAACATTGAATACCCATTAATTTCTACACCTAGATTATGTGTTTTTAAGGTGAAATTTGGGGGATTTTAGACTAGTGATTGGAGAGTAAGATTTGAGGGTTGAGGGTTGAGGGTTGATTTGTGGTCGAAATTGAATAATTTTGGCATGGTTGGACTCGTTATTGAATGGGTGTTTTGATTTTGTGAATTTGTTTGAGTTCCGAGGAGTGGGTTCGAGGTTGACGTTTTGGGTTCACTTTTTAAATTTGGTTAAAGAAATTAGCTTTATCACATGGGATCGATTCCTACAATTTGTATTGATTATATTGAGTTGTTTGTGACTAGATTCGAGTCGTTCGGAGGTTGATTCGTGAGGAAAGGGTTTGTTGGAGCATTGAGTTGCGCACTTTGAGGTAAGTAACACTTCTAAACTTGGTACTGAGAGTATGAATCCCTGGAATACATGTTATATGATTGGTGTCGAGGTGACACACATGCTAGGTGACTGACGTGTGGGCGTGCACCATGGTAATTATGACTCGATTGATTCTGTGGTACTGTGTAGTTACCTAATCTTGTTTGGACCCACTGAGGTCATTACTGTTGTTGAGTTATTTGCTTAACTTACCATTTTCTACTCAGTCATATTCATTTATTTACATATCGTATCTCAGTCTCTATTATCATTGTTTGGGCTGAGTGGCATGAGATATGTGAGCCTGTGAGACTGGAGAGATTGATGATTGAGTTGGGGCTTGAGAGCCGTGTTGTGAGTGATATTGTGGATCGAGTTGGGCACGAGAGCCATGTTGTGAGTGATAGTGTGTATCGGGTTGCACACCACAACTGTCATGACCCAAAATCCCTCCTTAGGAATTGTGATGGCACCTAGTCTCTAAGACTCGGTAAGTTTAACACTTACCGAATTAATAAATGATTTTAACCAGTTAACTATTAAGCACGAAACAGAAATTTATATAATACAAACAATTCAAGGTAGATACATAACTACCCAAACTCAGTAGTACAAGCCATAAGCTCCACTGAGTTTACTAGCAAATCTCTAAGTATAACTATTCTGGAATAGAAATAAACAATACAAAGTAATATTTCAGACGGTTACTCCGAGGCTTGCAAACGACAACAGGTTTACCTTGAAGTCTCCACTGCAATACTCGATCAACTATGTAGTGATCAACAAGTTCTGAGGTACCTAGAGGTACACAAAATGTGTAGCAAACGTAGCATGAGTACACCACAGCGGTGCCCAGTAAGTATCAAGACTAACCTTAGTGGAATAATGACGAGAAACAAACAAGACACCTACTAGATATAATAACTTGTACAAGTATGAATATAAAACTAACATGGAACAATATAATTCTAAAGATAAGCATTGTAAAAAGGACAAAAAATACTTGCAATAGAAAACTAGAAGAAACAAGGAACAAATAGGCAATAAAGTCGTAGAGTAAGCTAAATACAGTTAAAGTCCGATGAAAACAGCTCGTACTGCAGCTAGAGTAGCACCTGTGGAGCCACCAGTTGCCCCACCTGAGGAGCATATACCAGATGTGGTTGAGCCGGTGGGACCAACTCAGGCACCAGCTGTGCCCATTGTGATTCTAGGCCTTCATGAGGCTCTAGCCCAGATATTGACTGTATGCACTAGAGTTGCTCGGGCAGTTTCAGTTCCGGTCGCACCAGCCAATTCTCAGGCCATAGGAGGTGCGCAGAATCCTGATGCCCATACTCTAGAGCATGTAGTCCAAGGACTCCAAACATCGGGGGTAGTTCCAGCCTAGTCAGTTGCAGCTACTTAGGCCCAGGTGGGCCCACCTATGAGTGACGAGGAGTAGAAGAGGCTAGAATAGTTTGGGAGACTTAGGCCTCTAGAATTCAGTGGGGCTGAGTCAAAGAGTTCTCAAGACTTCATAGACAAGTGCCAATATATCCTTCGCATGAAGGGTATTCTGGAGACCAGTGGAGTCTCATTTACTACTTTCTAGCTATCGGGGTAGCCTTCGGATGGTGGGAGGACTATGAGTTAAGCAGGCCAGTTGGTGTTGCACCACTTATGTGTCATGAGTTCTCAATTCTTTTCTTAGAGATGTTAGTTCCACAAACCCACAGGGAGGAGTTGCGTAGGCATTTTGTTCGATTACGCCAAGAGGGTATGTTAGTGACCTAGTAAGAGATGAGATTTTCAGAGTTGGCTCGTCATACGGTATGGTTGGTTCCCACAAAGAGGGAGAGGATTAGGAGGTTCGTTGATGGCCTCAACTATGGACTGCGCTTCATCATGACTCAAGAGTGTAACACCCCGGAAAATTTTGAAGTACTTAAGCGCTATTAAGAAAGTTGATGTGCGCTAATTATACTATTTTGTGTGCAGACAAGGACTATTATATGAATGATATCAATTGATCATGATACTATATGTATGAGGTGCATTAAGAATGGTTTATGGTCTAAAAAGAGCCCCAAGACTAAGTCAAGTTGAAAATGTTATGATGGGTTAAAGTTTCATGTGAGGTTGCATAAGATCTAACTTCAAACGAGCATAACTCTCTTGATATGAGAATTTATATGGTGTATTACCTATCAAACAAAAGGTCTATATGTCACGTTTCTAACTCTTCAAACCGTTCATCATTTCGATACTCCTACAAGATGTTATGATGAAATTACCAAAGGCTGACAGAAGGTGATTTTGCGGCCAATTCTGCAATCGCAAAGTGTTTATGCAATCACAAAAGTGATTATGCGGTCGCAAAACTAGTCGCAGACCTGGCCAGCACATCCCAGTTCTAGGCATCCATTTTGTTGTGCATTGTGCAACTCGCATACCCATTCTGCGGTCCACTATGCGAGCACAGACCTAATTTCGGAGGGTTAATTTTTCTATTTTCATTACCCGACCCCTATTTGATAAATAGCCTTTAAGTCTTATTTTGGGGTGTTTTCTGTGGGTTTTAGAGAGAGAGGTAACATAATTTTAGAGAGAGAATGAGGAAATATAACATTCTAATAATCCAATCATACACCAATCTTCAAGAATCAAGGAAGCCAATCACAAGATCTTCATCTAAGAGGTAAAATTCAAACCCCTAGTCTTCAATTTCGAGTTTAGGGTAAAAGATAGGTGATTGGAAGTATGATTCTTGGGTGGAAGAGTATTATTTATACATGCTTGTACTAATAAGGTTTGTGGAAGGATTGTTGAGCTGAAATAAGTAAAGATTGGGTTGTGGAATCAAGAAAATCTTGTAGAAGAACATTATAGCCAAATTTGCACACCTAGTGTTTGATAAAATGCTTAAATAAGCCGAAATCATGAATATCTTGTGTCAAAATAAATTGGGATTGCTAGAATTTCTGGAATATTGTATTAATTTAAGGAAAGCTCAAAGCAAGGTATGTTGGCTAAACTTTCTCTCTTAGAATTGAATTCCATGATGTTCACGTAAGTTCCAAGTATGGTTGTCTCAAGTTCCTTATTCTATGTTCCGAGTTATTCCCAATAAATTCGATTGTCCCGAATAAGCAAAGTGATGAGAATGGTGAAATCAAAACTTGTTCCGAATGTTCCTATCACATTATGTTGTCCTTTGGGAATGTGTTCAAGAATACTATGTGTATTAAAATGCTATGTCTTTGAGTCGTGTTCCAAATGAAGGTTATGATGCCAAATTGTGTGAGAAAATCTCAATATTCTCAAGACTCTTAATTAATGATATATGTACCTAAAGTCTTGATTGGAAATGTCTTATTATTGATAATCTATAAAGATGGTTGGAAGTGAAATAAGTGAATTGGGGATATAGAGTGTGGCCAACGTGCCAAGAATTTAAGTTATAATTGTGTCTAGTGGTGCCAATGAAATGAGAATATGTGATAAAGATTATGAAATGAGCCTCGACTCAACTGTTGTAAAATGACTTCAAAAATAGAATTGCCTAAAAGCTTTTGTACTCAAGTCATGCCATATGTGGCTGTTTTAACAAATACTATGCTTTGTGAGTATTTTTAATGTATTTTGCATTCTTACATATTCGTGAGTGGAAATTGTGTATTTCCCTTTTTGGAGAAAAGTATTTCAAGAATAAATGGTGTGTTACTTGTTGATGATTTTAACTTGCGCATCAATTGTCAATTAGTTTACTCCATTTCTTGGAAAGAAATCTATTGTGCTTAAATTGTTCATTTCTAATTAACTTAAAGTTGTAATTTTCGAAATAATATGTATATTGATATTTGATGGTGATCTTTGAAATTGAAAGAGGTGAAAGTGTGAAATATGAAATACGGCCATCGTGCCAGGACTAAAGAATTTTGTGAATGGCCAAATGATCCTAGAAAATATTGCCGTTGTGAATGACCAGAAATACTAATGAGAATTTATACAATGTGAAAGATGTTGAGATGAGTACAACTATATTTATGTTACCTCTGTGTGCAAATCAAATCAAAAATATTTTTGGAAGCATCATTAGCAAAACCGAGGAAGGGTGGGTCATAAGGCCCACACCTGAAACTACACGTGCCAGTGTAGGGGTGGATTGTGATTATTCCCCTTATTTGGGATGAAATTGAAATATTGGAGAAATTGTGATATTATTCCCCTTAATTGGGATGAAACTGGTAACAATTGTGGATTGGGAAAGTCAACCCACACAACATATGTGGGAAGGCGGCCTAGCTGATCAGGTGGAGATCGGACGCCATATTGCGCATATGGTGGTACTACTCTTGGTAACAACTTTATTTCGCATCATATGTCAAACCACATTATTCGTGGTGAGATGGCCTAGACGATCGGGCGTGATCGGACTCTGTGCTAACAAAGACCGTGGTATATCGGTGCTAATGATCTCCCAACAAAAATTGTATATGAAGTTCGTATTTTGAAATTACTATGTTTTAACTGGATATTTGGATATTGTTGATTGTGACTTACTGTTTCTATGTGTTGCCTTTTCTTATATGGGCATTCTATTTTGAAAGAGGACTTTTAGCCATACATACTAGTGCTATTCGGTAGTACTAACGCGCCGTTTGCCGAAGGCGCTGCATCTTTAATGGATGCAGGTGGCTCTACAGCAGGCGACATTGATCGGTGATAGCAGTACACTCTTTTCAGCTGATTTGGTGAGCCCCACTTAATTTCGGGGTTATGTATCTTTTGTTTCTCATATACTGTGTTTTGAGGTATAGTCGGGCCTTATTGCCTATATTTCCATATTACTCTTCTATTATACTTAGAGGCTCCGTAGACAGGTTGTAGGTTGTGGTTGATGTTGGGAATTGAACTAGAAATATTGGTATTTGGAAATCATGTTTTTCATTAATTCTATAAACGCATAATAGTTTGGAAATTATGAATGAAGCTGCTAACGGAAATGAAAAGGAAGTTGTTAATAAAATCTTTTCAGTGTTTGATTAATGGAGTACATCGCCTCTTTATTCATGGATGAGTTTGGGTAGAAGGAAATCTAATAGGCTTGCTCGGTCGGGTTCTCTCGGTTGAGCGTTGATCGCGCTCCCCGAGTTTAGGGCGTAACATGGAGATTGTGTCAGGTGCTAGGTTTGAAGAGGTGGTTAATATTGCTAGACCTCTAGAGCAGGTTCGTAGTTCGGAGTGTGAGGAGAGGTAGGTCTAGAGTCCTCGTGGTTCGGGTGGTTTTAGCAGTGCCTCATCTGGAGGACAGTCCTACCATAACAGGGGTTATCCTTATAGTCCTGCTCAGATGGCGCATCTGATTCATCATGGTGCATTAGCTAGCCATGCTTCATACAGTGCTCATATGGGCCAGTCATCTCTTAGTGCCCTCCCAGTTTAGAGTTAATCTCGTGCTCCATCAGTTAAGGGTTCATCTGTACCAGTTCCTTCTAGTAGTTATTATGGTTCTTAGGGTCCGATTCAGTCCCCGCCGCCATTGACAGATCGAAGTTGCTTCGAGTGTGGATAGTTTGGACATGTGAGGAGGCATTGTTCCCGTATTTTGGGAGGTCCAGTTCAGCATAGGGGTCAGGTTATGACTTTCGTACTGTTACTTCACCACCCGCTCAGCCGGGTAGAGGTCGCCCTACATGGGGATCCCGATCTGGTGGCAGCCAGGCTCGATGTTATGCTTTTCCCGCCAGTCTAGAGATCGTTGCTTCATCTGCAATGATCACAAGTATTGTTTCAGTGTGCCACATGGATTCTTCCATATTATTTGACCCCGGTTCCCCTTATTCATATGTATCATTGTATTTTTCTCATTATTTGGATATGCCCCATGATTCCTTAGTTACACTTGTTCATGTTTCTATACCGCTGGTGATTATATTATTGTAGACCATGTATATCAGTCGTGTGTGGTGACTATTGGGGGATTAGAGACGAGAGTTGATCTCTTATTTCTTAGTATGATTGATTTTGGGCATGGATTGGTTGTCCTGTGAGATGCTATTTTAGATTGTCATGCTAAGACAGTGACATTGGTGATGCCGTAATTGCCTAGTATTGAGTGGAGAGGTTCTCTTGACTATATTCCCAGTAGAGTGATTTCATATTTAAAGGCTTAACGGATAGTTGGGAAGGGTTATCTGGCACATTTAGCCTTTGTGAGGGATGTTGGTGCTGATACTCCTACCATTAATTATGTTCCGGTAGTGCGAGACGTTTTGGATGTGTTTCTTGTAGACCCGCCGGGCATGCAACATGACAGGGACATTGATTTTGGTATTGACTTGGTGTCGGGCACTCAACCTATTTATATTCCTCCATATCGTATGGCACCAACAGAGTTGAAAGAATTGAAAGAGCATCTCTAGGAGATTTTTGACAAGGGGTTCATTAGGCCTAGTGTGTCCCCTTGAGGTGTACCAGTTCTATTTGTGAAGAAGTAGTATGGTACTATATAGATGTGCATTGATTATAGACAGTTGAACAAAGTTAAAATTAAGAACAAGTATCCTTTGTTGCGCATTAATGTCTTATTTGACCAGCTTCAGGGAGCTAGAGTGTTCTCTAAGATTAATTTGAGATCTGGGTATCACCAGTGTAAGATTCGGGACTCTGATATTCTGAAGACGGCATTCATGACCAGCTGTGGTCACTACGATTTTCTTGAGTTGTCTTTTAGGCTGACCAATGCCCCAACAACATTCATGCATCTGATGAACAGTGTATTCCAGCATATCTTGATTCGTTCATCATAGTATTTTATTGATGATATCCTGGTGTACTCACGTAGCTAGGAGGAGCATGCACACCATATGAGGAATGTACTACAGATGTTGAGGGAGAAGAAGCTTTATGCTAAATTCTCAAATATGAGTTCTGGCTTGATTATGTGACATTATTGGGCCACATGGTGTCCAGTGAGGGTATCAAAGAAGATCTAAAGAAGATTGAGGTGGTTCAGAGTTGGCCCAGACCGTCTTCAGCTACTGAGATCCGGAGTTTTCTTAGCTTGGCTAGATATTATCACCGCTTCATGGAGGGTTTTTTGTCCGTTGCTGCACCTTTGACTAGATTACCTAGAAAGGTGCCCCATTCAGGTGGTGTAATGAGTGTGAGGAGAGCTTTCAAAAGATCGAGATTGCCTTGATCACAACTCCAGTTCTAATTTTGTCTTCAGCTTCGGGTTCATATATAATGTATTGTGATTCTTCTCGAATTGGTATTGGGTGTGTGTTGATACACGAGGGTAGAGTGATTGCTTATGACGCTAGCTGAAGCATCATGAGAAGAGTGATTTTGCCAGATTTGGCTTTCTCAAGTCCAAATGGGTATCAAACAAAATAGTTGATATGAGCTCAAGTCGGGTTCTTACTATCTCTAGTTTGAACCCTTTAATTAGGCTAATCAATCTCTCAATTAGCCCAATTCCTTGGTAGCCAAGATATCCTAGACTAGGTCCCTCTTTCTCAAGCAGAGACTAAGTCAAAAAGGCATGAATGAATATTTTCAACCATTAATTCTAAAATTGAAGCATGAACTAAGCTAAATATTCAATACCCAATCATAAACAAACATTAAATTAAATACCCATAGGGTTTACACGCTAGGGTTGGGTCACAACGCTAGTAAGAATCTAGCTACTCATAATGAGAATTGAAAATATTAAAGAAGCAAAGATAATTAAACTCATATTCAAAGATTAAAATGATGAAATATAATGTTTAAACACTAAATTAATCACAAACGTCCTAAAATGGCAAAGGGAAACAGTTACAACAACTTTTAAGTTTCAAACTTATACCTAAATTTTTAAAACTAGTCTATTTATAGTGGGGCAAAAATTTGCTGACAAAAATGCACCTCGGGAGGTTCTGCGGCCGCACAATTCCATACTGCCTCGCAGATTTCTTCAGCTGGCAGGAGAGTGGGTTTTGTAGCCGCATATTCCTGGATTGCGGTTGTGAAGCAACTTTTGCTGCCGCACAATTCTTGTGTGGTCCGCACTTCAATAAGGTGTCAGGACTCAGTCTTTTGCATATTCTTTGAACTTTGAATTTTTGTCAGTGAAAGCCCTGTTCTGCGGCCGCACAACTCATGTGCGGTCCGCATTTTGGTCAAAATCCTGTTGGGTTCTGTTACATGGTTTGCGGCCACAGATGGAATTCTATTGTCCATAATTTCTTTTGCGTCAGCAGAAATCCTTCTGCAGACCACACTTCTTTGCCTCGGCGCCCTTTAATGCCTTTTGCTCCAGAACACTCCTTTTTGAGCCGCATTTCATCATGGGAGACCAAAATTCCAACATTCATGCAATTTGCACAATTTCACTAGTTTCAGGAACGTAAATGAATACTTTCGGACTAAAACAAAAGCAAACAAGTGCTAATAAGTAGTCAAAATATCCACTTATCATCTCCCCCAAACTTAAGTCTTTGCATGTCCTCAAGCAAATAGATTAGTTCCTACCTCCTAAAGTTAAGGGTCAAATATTCATGCACATATAGTTCTAATGTGACATTTGAGCTTAAAGAATTGACTTTACTCATCAAGGACTCTTGTTCTATCATGTAGGCAATGGTGGACTCCAAACTCTTCCTCCTCTACTTTCCATTTGCCAAGCTCACTTAAGAAGTTAGCACTCAATACGAAGATTCATGAAAGGCTCGCCCATTTCTCAGAAGAGAGTGTCACAAGTACGACTTCAAGTACCATAGGCTTGTCCCTGGTGTATATCACCACTAATGTAAGCTCACTCGGTTTGAAATTAACTAGGACTTCTTTCGGGATGTGATGAAGGCTTTTGGGTTAGGGTAGGATACCGTATGGTTAAGTGGTTACACATTTCCTTATGCACTCCATCTTTCATTTCTCGGCTCATAATTGCCAATATTTAGAGGCATTTTTTTTTCATTGGGGACTAGAGAGACTTAACATCATTCTTTCTTGATCATTTTATTCTTTTCCCCCTTTTTGATTTCTCAATGTTTGGGATCATTACTTCTTTTTTAATTCATCAACCCTTCTACTTATTCACTTTTTACATTTTTCTTTTTGTTATTTTCTTTTCTTGCCTTCTCTTTTCATAGAGATAATTTCTTTTCTCTTTTTTTATGCCAAATTCCGCATCTCTCCCCCAAACTTATGTTTTAAGTCATTTGTTTCACATGAGTGTTAAGGAAAGATCGGGTGCAAAGAGAGGGTCACGACAAAACGGGTAAAGGGTTGTAACATGGTTATCAAATGAGAAGGGCTAGAGGCTCAAAGGGGCTGACTAGGGATAATGATATTGGTTGGTAATAGAAAACTCAAACGGGCCAAGGAGAGCCTACAATCACTTCTAAAACCAAGAAAAACTTAGGGTTTCTCCTTGAAACACATTCAGGGCAAGTTCTAGGCCCTTCGCAGGGATACTTGGACTAGCAACAATTCATCTCACCCCTCACGCAATTAGATTGTAAAAGAGGATAGAGTCGGGAACCTACAACAACCACATTCAAGTTTAAAGATCACTATGGTCCAATTAAACCACTCGATGATTACCAAATTCAACTCAAGAGTCACAAAGTCACTAACTATAGCTATTTCTTTTGAAAACCTTGTCTCTAACCATAAGCACATAGTTAAGTGTGTTGGTTCCAAACAAAGCATGGTTGACTCTTCGAGCATGACTTAATTAGGTCTTTTTCTTTATTACTACTACAATTATTACCTAAACACAAAAACAGACTCATTCCCTTAAGAAGGTTATCACACCATCCATTATTGGGACGAGTCACCCGGTTCACACAATAACTACCTTTGGAAAGAACTGTGGCGTTAAGAAAACTAAAGGCTTATTATCTACTAAAACATAAAAAGAAGATACTTAACAAACCAAGAAAACAATATGGAAAAAATAATGAAGCTAATAAGCAAAAAACTACAATAAAAACGCTAATGAGCAAAAACTACTAAAGATAGAATGGATATACATAATGAGAGAGAGAGAGAGAGAGAGAAGATATATACATACAAATAAGAAAAGAGAAAATATCATCAAATTATTACAGGCCAAATGTATCAAAGTGTACCAAATGTGTCAAATAAACTCCACCCCCTCCTCCTGAATAAAAATAAGCATTGTCTCCAATGCTTAGAAAAATAAGAGTAAAGGAGGAAATGGTGAAGAAAACTCCCTATGTCTCCTTGGACATCTCTATGTCCCCAACAATGTCATCGCCCTCCCGATCAGCCAACTGGATCTCGTCATCCTTGACTCTACGTGTGGTTGGGTTGGCGAACATCTGACGCACTGCCTCAGCAGTGTTGGCAGCAAGATCTGGCTCTTCAGATTGGACAACTGGTGCTACCGGTGCAGATGGGGCTGAAGGATCTGGGGTAGACTGGTGCGATTTAAGTAGCATGTCAAAAGGAAGGTCTCCGGCTATAGCAATTCTATTCACCTCTTTCCGCAGCTTATCTACTGACTTCTTGGTATCCTGGGACTTCCTCATCTTCTTTACATCCTTTCTCAACTCTTCAATCACCAACCCATGCCGTGCCAAGGTGCTCATATTGGTCTTCTGGTTCTCCAAAATCTTCTTTAGTGTCTCATCAATGGTCGAGGGAAGCTGAGGTGCCTGAGAAGTGGACTACACTGCAATAGTATTGGGCAAGTCAGACAGCTTTGCAGTAGCTGTCTGCATCCAGTTATTGAGACTCGCCAATGTCTTGGAGACTTGCAGCACATATAATAGGGCATTAGGCATGGGCACTGGCCTCAGGGCTGAGGTGGGAGCTGTGTCATAAGCTGTAGTAGGGGTTTTGGATGATGGTGGAGGCATAACTATGGCACTGGAGGAAGGCTCAGCCGAAGTGGATGGAACATCAACTACTCAGAAACTATCACGGCTGGCTTATCAGAATGGCATGTGGTGGTAGGAGGCTGAACATTCTTCTTCGGGTTAATCTCATACATCAGTAAGTACCAAGTAAAAGGCTTCTTCGGCGTCACCTTTGTGTCATAATCCCTTGGCTCTACCTTTCATCAACGAGATATTCTGTAATGATGTTGGGATACGGGTAGGATGATTCATCTTGCCGTGCGATCATTGAGATGTTGGCCGACATGATAGCACCCACATTGATTGGGTACCCGGCCATAATAGATTCCACATAAACTGCACGAATAATAGGAAGGTGAATTTTGTTCTGGCACGAATTTAACCTACTGTACACAGAGGTTTGACACATCTTCGCCTTGAAACTTAGAGTGCTCCGGTGGATGGGAACTCCATCAGCAATCCATGGTGGTGGTGGCTCTGGTGGTGCTAGAATATTCACTAACCAAGGTCAGACTTCGTCTCCAAGTGCACACTTCTCCAAATACTCTTTCGGTTCAACATCCTCGAAGCCCAAGTGCGTGTTGAGTGTATGCTGACCAAACCTCATCTTGAAGTTACGTACTTTGGTCACCTTAGTCCCCTTTTTTATATGATCCACATTGGCATATAATTCACGGACAAGGTACTCTTTGGCATCCACTACACTCTAGGTAAACCACATCCACCCCTTTTGTGCCCGAAACTATCTCAATATGGCCGGGATGTACCTCTCCAAATCTATCAATAGAAATTGTCACCCAAGAGTTAGCGACCTCACTGGTTACCACATACGGAAGCTGGTAAAAGAGGCCAGGCTGACAAAGTGGTCCTCCCAAACCTCTTTCTTCTTTGATCTTTCAAGGCCGACAACTGTAGCATCTCCCTCTCTGCCATCATCAGGGATATCATGAACTGGTGTATCCTGTGCCTCAGGGTCCGGTGTAGCTGATGTCTCTGAAGCTTGACTAGCACTCTACGATCTATTGAAAGTGCTATGAGATGAGGACGGCTCGTCCCTAAGTTGGTACCTCCCTTGCTACTCCTGAATAAAGGCTGAGTTGCCCTCTTACGCTTCTCTAGAGGGGATATATAAGCTAGTCTCGGAGAGGTCTGCACCTCCTTCTCCCGGCTATTACTTTATTACTTATGGTCTTTGGTTTGCCAAGGGTTAAGGCACTCTTGCCTCGACCCCGAGAAGATTCACCTCTCCCTATAGAAGTGTCTCCTCGTCCCCTAGATCGAACCATTATCTATATCAAGAAAAGTCAAATGTTAGTTGCAATTCAATGTTCAAACATACACATGAGACATGCAAGTAATGGATAAACCAGAGTACACATTAAGTTTGTTCAGTTAGATCATGCTTGCAAGGAACAATATCTGCGGTCCGCACAATTTACTTGCGGTCACAGATGAGGACTTGCGGACCACATATTTTTGTTTTGCTGCCGCAAAAATGAAGTGTGGTCCGCACAATTTCACTTATGGCCGCACCTCTAAAATCCAAAAATGTTATCTCTCTGATGACAGAGAATTGGCTAATGTGCGGCCGTAACAGGATTTCTGCGGTCCACACAATTAAACTTGCGGCCACACATTGGAGTCTCAAAGTAGGGACTCTCTAATGATAGTTAATGTGTTTTTCTGCGGTCGCGATGGGAATTCTGTGGTCTGCACATTTTAACTTGAGGCTGCAGATCCCTTCTTCACTAAGTTTCCCTAATTTCAACATCCTCTAACCGCACAAATTCAAGTGCGACCACAAATTTCAAAAACTACGTATAGGTCAAACTTTCCTACCTAGGTTTTTCCATTTTGTGCACAATTTGATATGGAAACATTATAGAAACATGAAATTTCACTAACTCAGTCCCTATAGAGCATATATCAAGTTAACCTAGTTCAGATTTACCTCGCATGGATATACAATTGAACTCAAATAACAAATGGCCTAAAAAGAACTAAAAATCTACAAATTAAACTGACTAAAAAGATTAACATGAAATTGAAGCATACCAGATAGAGTGTGTGTAATGAGGGACTGATCAAAGTGGATGTGTGTGTGGACAGATGAAATCACAAAGAAAATTCAATAGAGCCCAATTTTTGTTCAGAGAGTGAAAAGTGTACATTTGGCCCCATTCCTCTATTTATACTTATGGTTTTCTAAGGGAAAGAAGGGCGAGTGTGGCTGCATATGTTCATGTAAGGTCCGCACTCTATTACCTAGGACCTCATCTTAGCTTTTCATCTGCAGTCCGCACATTTTCATATGCGGACACAAAATTCATTTGCGATCGCATATCGACCATCGCACTGACAAGCTAAAAGTTCCGAGAGTTGATATTTCATCATATCGATCATGCGGTCCGCAAGATAAATGTGCGGTCGCAATACACTTTTGCTATAGCACCAACAAATGTGTGGTCCGCACAAATCAACTACGGTTTGCATTTTATTAGACCACTTCGCCAAATATTTCATCCACAATTCATGTAAACCGCACTCAGCCCTATGTCACACTTCAAATAAAGTTAGAACAAAAAAAACACCTCACTACAGAAGAAAAAGGAAACTAAACATGGGTTGCCTCCCAAGAAGCGTCTGATTTAACGTCGCGACATGGCGCAAAATACCCTAAAGTGAAATGAATGTCTGCCACTATCACGCCCCAAACTCGAGGAGTGCGACCGGCGCTCAACCGAGTGAACCCGACCGAGCAAGCCTATTAAATTTTCTTCTACCCAAACTCATCCATGAATAAATAGAAAATATATCTCATTAATTAAAACTGAGGGGATTTCATTAACAACCCCAATTTCATTCCATTAACAACTTCGTTCATAATTTCCAAATTATTACAAGTTTATAGATATAATGGAAAACATGTTTGCCAAATACCAACATTTCTAATTCAATTTCCAACATTCACTACCACCCACAACATGTCTACGGAGCCTCTAAATATGACAAAACAACAGTATGAAAGTGCCGGCAACAAGACCCCGGCTATACCTCAAGACACAAAGTGTAACATCAAGTGACTTCGGACCCGGAATAGAGTAGGCCTCACCAAAACCTTCTGAATAGGGAGTAACTGCAAACAAGGACCAAAGCTGCACTGCTGATGAAACACCTGCATCCATTGAAGATACAACGCCCCCGACAAAAGGGGCAGTAGTACATATGGAATAGTACTAGTATGTTAAGCTAACTGTCCTCTTTCCTTCAAGATTTCATAGGGAAACATCATACTCATAGTTTGGCCTATTTCCTTCAAGATTTCATAAGTCCTAATGTGACTACACATACTTTACCTTTATTAACAATTCACATAGCATCCTCATGGAGAAAATATTGAGAATAACCCGTTCCCTTTCTTCAACTCTAAATCTCTATGCCTAACACCCAAACTAAACCTTTGGCGACCTTCAACAATTAGTCTAAGATGTGCTAGCTCAAATGTCACCATAAAATTTCCTATCCAATATATTTGATCACGGATGATGCTTCTTCTTTGACATGCGGCATACGAGAGGCATAATCGGAAGGATAAATACATTAGCATCAGTTATTCTTGGTAGTCTATGAGTCATGAAAATGAACACAACAATTGCTTCATTCAATATGTGTCTTGTTCGGAAATAGTAGGCCTCAAAGAGAAATGACCAAGTACATGACACCAGTCGTCTCCTGGAGAACTTGAGGAGTGCGACCGACGCTCAACCGAGTGAACCCGGTCAAGCAAGCCGGTTAGATTTCCTTCCACCCAAACTCATCCATGAATAAAGAGAAAATATATCTCATTAATTAAAAATGAGGGTATTTCATTAAGAACTCCAATTTCATTCCATTAACAGCTTTGTTCATGATTTCCAAATTATTACAAGTTTATAGATATAATGAAAAACATGTTTTCCAAATACCAACATTTCTAGTTCAATTCCCAATATTCGAATACCACCCACAACCGGTCTACAGAGCCTCTAAATATGACAAATTAATAGTATGGAAGTGCCGGCAACAAGGCCCCGGCTATACCTCAAGACACAAAGTGTAACATCAAGTGACATCGGGCCCGGAATAGAGTAGGGCTCGCCAAAACCTATTGAATAGAGAGTAACTGCTAACAAGGACCAATGCTGCAGCGTTGATGAACCACCTACATCTATTGAAGATACAACACCCCCGGTAAAATGGACGTTAGTACATATGGAATAGTACTAGTATATAAAGCTAACTATCCTCTTTCAAAATAGAATACCAATGTAAGAAATGGGAAAGAACCATAGAAACAACAATCAACAATTAATGATATTCAAATTTCAAGTTAAACCATAATAATTTCCAAAATATGAAGATAACACTATGAAGTGATAATCAAAATATGATGATAATATTTTTTTTGGTTGGGAGATCTTTAGCACTGATATACCATTGTTCACAATATCACCATTCACAATACCAATACCACTGTACTTTTAGCACGGAGTCCGATCACGACCCGATCGGCTAGGCCATCTCATTAGAGACATCAACCACAATTACTCTCAATACCAATACCACCGTACTTTTAGCACAGAGTTCGATCATGACCCGATCGACTAGGCCATCTTATTTGAAGACATCCACCACAATCACAATCTCAATCACAATCTCTATGCAAATATACCACAGTGAATCTAGAACGAAGTCTGATCACGGCCCGATCGGGTAGGCAGTCTTATTTGAAGACATCAACCAAAATCTCAATTTTCAATTACCATTTTTAGCACAATCAATACCATGTGTGTGGCATGGTGTCTGATCATGGCCCGATCGGCTAGGCTGTCTCACCACAATGTCATGTGGATCGACATCATTCTTTTCTATCAATCAATCTCATCCTAATTAAGGGGAATAACTTTATCAAATCAATCTCATCCCAAATAAAGGAATACTTTTATCACACAATCTCATCCCAAATAAGGGGAATAATTCACAAAAATAATATAGGTACAAATGTATTTACCTCATCATCCTTCACATTGTATGAATCTCCACTAGTATTTTCAACCAATAACAACAACAATATTTCCTTGGCTCTTTCTGCCATTCACAAGATTTTGTATTCAAGGCACGGTCTTGTGTATTCACGAAGTCGAGAGGATCACGCCGATCACCTCAGGGCAGTTCTGCAAACTCTTCACCAACACCAAATGTATGCAAAGTTCTCGAAATGTGAATTTTGGCTTGAATCTGTTACATTCCTGGGTCATGTCATCTCCAGAGAAGGAATTAAGGTTGATCCTCAAAAGATTGCAGCGGTGAATAATTGGCATAGACCAACTACTCCAACAGAGATTCTCAGTTTCTTGGGTTTGGCCGAGTATTATAGGAGGTTCGTGGAGGGGTTCTCAACTCTTGCCTCTTCATTGACTAAATTGACGCAGAAGGTGGTTAAGTTCCAGTGGTCCGATGCTTGTGAAAGGAGTTTCCAGGAATTGAAATCAAGATTGTTCTTCCCTCTCATGTATCATCATCATAAATATCAACATATATACTATTCCGTAAATCATAACTTTAAGTTCACTAGAAATGAACAATTTGCGCATAATAGATTCCTTTAAGAGAAATGGAGTACAATAATTCGCAATTGATGTGCAAGTTAAAATCATCAACAAGTAACACACCATTTATTCTTAAAATACTTTTCCCCAAAAAGGAAAATACACAATTTCTACTCATGAATATGTAAGAGAAAATACTCACAAAGTATAACATTTGTTAAAACTGCCATATATGGGCATGACTTGAGTTCATAAGCTTTTAGGCAATTCTATTTTCGAAGTCAATTAGGAATAGTTGAATCAAGGCACATTTTATAACCTTTCTCACATCATTTCATTTCATTGGAACCATTGGCCATAAGTATAACTTTCACTCTTGGCACGTTAACCACACTTTATATCCCCAATTCACTTATTTCACTTCCAACCATCTTTAAAGATTATCCACAATAAGACATTTTCAATCAAGCCTTTAGGTACACATATGAGAAATTAAGAGTCTTACGCATATTGGAATTTTCTCACACAATTTAGCATCATAACCTTCATTTGCAACACAACTCAAAGACATAGCATTTTAATACATATATCATTCTTGACCACATTCCCAAAAGAAAACATAATGTGATAGGAACATTCAGAACATGTTTTGAATAAATAATTCTCGACACTTTGCTTATTCGGGACAATCGAATTTATGGGGAACAACTCGAAACATAGAATAAGGAACTTAAGACAACCATACTTGAAACATACATGAACATCATGGAATTTAATTCTAAGATAGTAGTTTAGCCAAGATATCTCGATTTGAGCTTTCCTTAGATTACTACAATGTTTTAGAAATTGTAGAAATCCTAATCTATTTTGAGACATAACAAAATTGAGCATAAATTAGGAAGGTATTCATAGTTTCGGCTCATTTGAGCATTTTATTAAACACTAGGTGTGCAAATTTGGTTACAAGATTCTTTTACAAGATTTCCTTCATTATACAACCCAATCTTTACTTATTTAAGCTCAACAATCTTCCCACAAAACTTACCTGTACATGCATGAATAAATAATACTCTCATACCCAAGAATCATACTCCCAATCACTCATCCTTTACCCCGAACTCAAAATTGAAGACTAGGTGTTTGAATATTACCGCTTGAGTGAAGATCTTGTGAGATTTCCTTGTTAGATTTCAAGGCTTGAGCAAGCTTTTGATGAACAAAATACTTCATCTACTTCCTCTCTCTAGAACACTCTCGCTTCTCTCTAAATATATCAGGTTTTTGTATTCAAAATGAGCCCCAAAGCCTATTTATCAAAATGGGGTCGGGTTATAAAAATAGGAAAATTTACCCTCCGAACTCAGTTATGCGGTCGCACAATGGACCATACAATTGGTATGCGGGTAGCACAATCGACCGCAAAATTGGTGCCTAGAACTAGGTTGCACTGGCCAGGTTTGCGACCATTTTGCGGTCACATAACCACTTCTGCGATCGCATAATGGCTCTGTGATCGCAGAATTGGTCGCAGAATAGCATTTTTCCAGCCTTTGGTAATTTATTCCTAACTTCTTGTAGGAATGGCCAAATGAAGAACGGTTTGAAGCAGTATAAACTAGACACATATACCTTTATGTTGATAGGTCATCCATCACATAACTCCTTATATATATGTAGATATATGTGTCCAAAGTTTAGTCTTGTGCGTACATATTTGAAACTTTAGTCTATCATGAAATTTTCAACTTGACTTGGACTTAGGGCTATCCTTAAACCCCACATCACTTATAATATGTCTCGTACCCTTATTATCATATCCAATTGATATCTATCATATTAATAGTCCTTGACTGCACACAAAATAATATAATGAGCACACATCAACTTTCTTACTAGCGCTCAAGTACTTCAAAATTTTTTTCTGGGGTGTTACACTAACTTTAGATAATTCACTTCTAATGTTTAAGTGTGTCTCTCGAATTCACTCAATTATTAGTTCAAACGTTCAGCAAAAATGCCTCTCTCGATTAAGTCTTAACCTCACAAGATAAACCAATTCAAGCACATGAAGATATGTAAGAATGCATAGTGGATTGGTCTTTAGAAGAACCTCTCTCGATTATCCTCCTAACCAGGTTTAATTAATGATTCAACTAGCCTCTTTCGATTACTAAGAGGAATTAAATAACTCAACCTACAATATAATGGAAGGATATCACAAGTTATGCATCTTTCGACTACATGAACTAGTGAATATAGATGCAATAATTAAATCATCCAAAAACGCTTCAATACATAAAACTAGAGTTATAATCCACAAACAATCATCAATACACCAAATCCATCAAACCTTTAAGAGAACTACTCTATAGATATGGAGAAATTCATCACAAATAAAGTTAAAGTGTAGGAAAACATAAATTCAATCCAAACTCGTGTTTTGAGTGAGGAAGGAATAATGAAATCCTTATGCTCGTATTCTTCCAACTCCTCCTTAGCCTCCTTAGGTCGAATATGTATCAAAAGTTTAGAAAATAATATTTTCCATGTATTTATACCAAGTAGGGTCAGACCCAGACGAAACCACCTTCTCCTAGGCGAAATAGGAAAATAACTCTGTAAGTATTGTACAGGCGCGCCACATGAGGCGACGTGCCATACGAGACATTAGTGGGAAAATCCAAAGAGCTAATTTCTGACAGGCAGCAGAGGATTGCAAAAGCGCGGCGCCCCATGCACCGCGACAGTGGAGATTTCTCAGAGTACGAATGAAATCTCAATTTTTGATGTCCAGACTTGGTCCTCGACCCCGGACACGATCTTGGCTTAATTCCTTAGGCTTTTACTTAGAATTCAAAGCTTAAATAGTTCGATTCATTCCATAATATCTAAATAGCTCGGAATCACTCCTACAAGGCATAAAACACACAATCAGTGCAAAACACTATCAATTAAAGCTCAAACACAAATAAAGTGCAGTGAATTATAGTGCAATAAGTGACTAAAATACGAGATTATAGCCTACCATCAATCATTGTCTGAATGAGCTTAATTAGTAGAGTAGTACACTACGAGCAAGCCTATGATATGTCGTTTGTGGCATATGAATATTACTTCTGAGAGTGAGTGAATTATTTCTATCTTGAGTTCCTAAATGTTCTTAAATTTTATTGTGTGTGGAACTACTCTCTATTGTTGTGTGAGGGAACTTGATTCATGAAGGAAAGGTAATGTCATTGACCTCTGTGTTAGAGTAACTGAGCGGGTTGTGAAAAATATGTGGTATTTTTGAGTCAAATCTTGAGGCAAGGATGTTACATTAGAGTGCTTAGTTTGTTTTAAATATTCTTGGTATGATGAGTTACGAAAGTTGTTGAAAAAGGTTGCGTCTATATGAAGTGTAGTTTGATTACTCGAGGACGAGCAATGGTTTAAGTGTGGGGTGTTTATGGGAGGCTATAATCTCATATTTTAGTTACTTATTGCACTCTAATTCACTGCACTTTATTTGTGTTTGAGCTTTAATTGATAGTGTCTTGCACTTATCATGTGTTTTATGCCTTGTAGGAGTGATTCCGAGTGATGTAGATATTATGGAGCTAATTTGAGCTATTTGGCGCTTTGAAGTATGAGTAAAAGCTCAAAATATTAACACGGGATCCCGTTCGGGGGTCGAGAACCACGGCTGGACTTCAAAAATCAAGAAAACACGAGCACTCTTAGAATATTGCACTACTGAGGCAAGTGGGGTGGCGCGTGGTGCGCCGCAGCAGTGTATTTGGGCAGCCTGTTAAATTGTGATGCTCTCTGGATTTTCCCACTAAAGCCCCGCATGGCGCGTCGCCCAATTCGGTGCGCCTGTGTATTTGTTACTGTGTGAATATCCTACTCCAGCTAGGAAATGGTGATTCCGTCTGGGGCCGACCCTAATTGGTATAAATACATAGAAAAATATTATTTTCAGGACTTTTGACATACTTTGGACCTAAGGAGGCTAAGGAGTAGTTGGAAGAACACAAGCACAGGGATTNTATATATATATATATATGCTCGTCCAAAGTTTGGTCTTATGCGTACTCATTTGGAACTTTAGTCTATCATAAAATTTCCAACTTGACTTGGACTTAGGGCTGTCCTTGGACCCCAAAACACTTATAATATGCCCCGTATACTTATTATCATATCCAATTGATATTCATCCTATTAATAGTCCTCGTTTGCACACAAAATAATATAATTAACGCACATCAACTTTTTAAATAGCGCTTAATTACTTCAATTTTTATTTTCGGGGTGTTACATTCTCCCCCGCTTAAGAACATTCGTCGTCGAATGTTTAACAAATCACTTCTAAGAATAGAGTTATCCTTCTACCTCCAACCATTATACATAGGCCCTTATGACTACATCGATCTCATACTTCCTTTCCAAAATCTCAACATACTTATGACCCTTAAAATTTGGCTATCTTTACAATTTATTAAATATTTCGGCAGAGTTTCCCCTGTAACTGGATCTATCCTCCTGTCAGAGAATCACCAAAATCAGCCTATCAATACATCCACAACTCGACAAAGCATCACAATGTATATCAACATCACTAATCTCATCATTACATGCATTATATTACTAAGAGTGATATCTGGACGTGAGCTGCACATATTTAAATCATAACACATAGAAAGTATCTTTCAAATCACAATCATTTGACTATACAGTCAAGTGAGAACATTTTATTTCCTTAACACTTTCGGCCCTCAAGGTGGACTCCTCGACTTACAGACTTCGCCATAATACATTAATGGATGCAATCTCAAGTCCCAGACGTTTCTTACAAGGATAGCAAATAGTTGGTCCTCATAATCCAATTATTCACTAACTTCACCTTCTTAGACATAGACACATGAAACACCGGGTATACAGAGAACAATAATAGGGAAACATCATACTCATAGTTTGACCTATTTCCTTCAAGATTTCATAAGTCCTAATGTGACAACACATACTTTACCTTTATTAACAATTCACATAGCATCCTCATGGAGAAAATATTGAGAATAACCTGTTCACTTTCTTCAACTCTAAATCTCTACGCCTAACACCCAAACTAAACCTTTGGCGACCTTCAACAATTAGTCTAAGACGTGCTAGCTTGAATATCACCATAAAATTTCCTATCCGATATATTTGATCACGGGATGACGCTTCTTCTTTGACATGTGACATATGGGAGGCATAATCGGAAGGATAAATATATTAGCGTCAGTTATACTTGGTAGTCTATGAGTCATGAAAAGGACAACAACAATTGTTTCATTCCATATGTGGCTTTTTCGAAAATTGTAAGCCTCAAAGAGAAATGGCCAAGTACATGACACCAGTCAACTCCTGGAGTGTAGGGAAAATCAGTTCAACTTAAAATGAGAATATTTTGGCACCCTGAATATGATATGGGTTTCAAGATACACGAAGTTGCATTATGCTCTTAACTGTATTTGACACAAGGAATCTATGCCACAAACCCATGAGGTTGAAAAAGAAGTTGAACACTTGTGAGACTATTATCATTCTGACAACTTAACCCTTCCTGATAGTTGATCCTATATGAGAGGACTAGAGATACAACAAAGTTGTCATTCGAATCAATATGCTCATCATACGTTCCAGAATCTGAAACATCCACCTGAAGTGGGGAGGAAAAGTCATTGTAAGATTATTTAACTTTCAACCACACATGAGTGAAATCATGTATTGGTTATAGAGAATGTACACTTTGCTATGAGCTAGACATATTTCTACCATAATAACTCTCACGCTGCCATAGCAGGCCAATTCACGGGAAACTACAATATTGGGAACAAAGTGAGTTACTCACTAAGGCATGATCTAGGTGGACATGAAAGTCATACTGAGATCGGAGAACAAAAAGATCTTCCTGTGACGAATTTGTGAAAATCTCAAATTTCCCAGAAACTTTATGCGGATAAGTGACCCATTTTAATTGGCAGGTACACATATGATAGGTGCTAAGATATGCTCTCAGGTTACTAGATAGTGAAAAGGATTCATGATAATATTGACATAGGAGTAAAGTAATTGTTCAAACCATAGGAGCCACAAACACTGGAGATAAAAGGAGTAGCTCAAGAAGGACCTCAACACTAGGACACTATACATTGGATTTGATACCACATAGGTAAACTTTATGATTGTGCATGCAAAAGAACAAGTGAGCAGATATTATCCATTTGAATCAAAAGGTTCTGTAAGAAATTCATTAGGTATAGTCTCTTGTTGAGAATTTAGGAAAGCAGGCGGGATGTATTAATCCTAGAGTTATAACTCAATTTAAGAACATAATTATAGAGCTGAATTCCACAATAAGTTGTAAGTAGGAGAATATGTGATAGAGTGGATTCAGTAATAACGCGTCTCGTTCAAAGAGTTGGTGTACATGCATTGGTTTGTGATTGAACATCTTGTTAAGACCATGTTTATGAGAGCTCTTCAATATGAGTGCACATATACAACAAGTAAAAATTATGCGGTGTTCATAATGATATCGCAAGGAGGGACTTACTTAGTAACTTTAGATTGATAGGGCAGTACCTTACTTGATGCCCCTTAACTCCACAACCATAACGTATTTCAAGAGTCATTTAACACATCCCCAAGTGACGTTTCTTACAAATCAAACATTCCGATGTATTGGTACAAACAACCCTCTTTCATGTCTTAGGTGCTCTTACCACATGATCCGGTGGCACGATAACATTAATAGGGACAAGTACACTTCCCTTAGCAACTGGTTCTTTCATTCCCTCCTTACTAACTCGAACCCGTAAGTTACTAATATGGAAAATGAGACATGGCGAGGAAATTAGCTTCCTACCTTGAGCTCTATCGCACGATCAGAAGTATCAAAGAAGTTAGAAATTCCTAAATGTCCAAGTTTCCTCCTCATTATAGACACGATCGACAATACACCGATAATAAGGAATCTACTAGACACGGCTCTGAGACATCCAAAGACAATTTAAAACTTTACGCTCTGATACCAAGTTTGTCACGCCCCAAACTCGAGGAGCACGACCGGCGCTCAACCGAGTGAACCCGACCGAGCAAGCCTGTTAGATTTTATTCTACCCAAACTCATCCATGAATAAAGAGAAAATATATCTCATTAATTAAAACTAAGGGGATTTCATTAACAACACCAATTTCATTCCATTAACAGCTTTGTTAATAATTTCCAAATTATTACAAGTTGATAGATACAATGGAAAACATGTTTTCCAAATGCCAACATTTCTAATTCAATTTCCAACATTCGACTACCACCCACAACCTGTCTATAGAACCTCTAAATATGACTAAAGAATAGTATGGCAGTGCCGGCAACAAGGCCCCGACTATACCTCAAGACACAAAGTATAACATCAAGTGACATGGGGCTGGAATAGAGTAGGTCTCACCAAAACCTATTGAATAGAGAGTAACTTCTAACGAGGACCAAAGTTGCACCGCTGATAAACCACATGCATCCATTGAAGATATAGCACCCCCGAAAAAAGGGACATTAGTACATATGGAATAGTACTAGTATGTAAAGCTAATTGTCCTCTTTCAAATAAAACAATACCAATGTAAGAAAGGGGAAAACACCATAGAAACAATAATCAAGAATCAATGATATTCAAATTCCAAGTTAAACATAATAATTTCCAAAATATGAAGATAATACTAAGAATTGATAATCAAAATATGATGATAATATTTTTTTTGGTTGGTAGATCTTTAGCACCGATATACCACTGTTCACAATATCACCGTTCACAATACCAATACCACCGTATTTTTAGCACGGAGTCCGCTCACGACCCGATCGGCTAGGACATCTTATTTCAAGACATCTACCACAATCACAATCTCAATAACAATCTCTGTGCAAATATACCACCATGAATCTTGTACGGAGTTCGATCACGACCCGATCGGCTAGGCAGTCTTATTTGAAGACATCAACCAAAATAACAATTTCAATTATAATTTTTAGTACAATCACCACCATGTGTGCGTTATGGTATCCGATCACGACCCGATCGACAAGGCTGTCTCACCACAATACCGTGTGGATCGACATCATCCTTTTCTATCAATCAATCTCATCCCAATTAAGGGGAATAAATATATCAAATCAATCTCGTCCCAAATAAAGGGAATAATTTTATCACATCAATCGCATACCAAATAAGGGGAATAATTCACAAAAATAACATATGTACAAATGTATTTACCTCATCATCTTTCACATTGTATGAATCTCCACTAGTAGTTTCAACCAATAACAACAACAATATTTCCTTGGCTCTTTTGGCCATTCACAAGATTCTTTATTCAAGGCACAATGGCTGTATTTTATATTTCACACTTTCATTTCTTCCCTCTCATGTATCATCATTATAAATATCAACATATATACTATTCCGTAAATCATAACTTTAAGTTCACTAGAAATGAACAATTTGCGCACAATAGATTCCTTTCCGAGAAATGGAGTAAAATAATTGGCAATTTATGCGCAAGTTAAAATCATCAACAAGTAACACACCATTTATTCGTGAAATAATTTTCCCCAAAAAGGGCATTACACAATTTCCACTCATGAATATGTAAGAGCGCAAAACACATTGAAAATACTCACAAAGCATAGAATTTGTTAAAAGTGCCACATATGGGCATGACTTGAGTTCATAAGCTTTTATGCAATTCTATATTCGAAGTCAATTTAGAATAGTTGAATCACGGCTCATTTCATAACCTTTCTCACATCATTTCATTTCATTGGCACCATTGGCCACAAGTATAACTTTCACTCTTGGCACGTTAACCACACTTTATATCCCCAATTCACTTATTTCACTTCCAACCATCTTTATTGATTATCCACAATAAGACATTTCCAATCAAGCCTTTAGGTACACATATGAGCAATTAAGAGTCTTAAGCATACTGGGATTTTCTCACACAATTTTGCATCATAACCTTCATTTGAAACACAACTCAAAGACATAGCATTTTAATACATATATCATTCTTGACCACATTCCCAAAAGATAACATAATGTGATGGGAACATTCAGAACACGTTTTGAATAAACAATTCTCGGCACTTTTCTTATTTGGGACAATCGAATTTATTGGGAACAACTCGAAACATAGAATAAGGAACTTAAGACAACCATACTTGAAACTTACGGGAACATCATGGAATTTAATTCTAAGAGAGTAGTTTAGCCAAAATACCTCGCTTTGAGCTTTACTTAAATTACTACGATGTTTCGAAAATTCTAGCAATCCCAATCTATTTTGAGACATAACAAAATTGAGCTTAAATTAGGAAGGTATGCATGGTTTCAGCTCATTTGAGCATTTTATCAAACACTAGGTGTGCAAATTTGGTTACAAGGTTCTTCTACAAGATTTCCTTCATTTTACAACCCAATATTTACTTATTTAAGTTCAACAATCTTCCCGCAAAATTTATTGGTTCATGCATGAATAAATAATACTCTCATACCCAAGAATCATACTCCCGATCACTCATCTTTTACCCCAAACTCGAAATTGAAAACTAGGGGTTTGAATCTTACCTCTTGAGTGAAGAGCTTATGAGATTTCCTTGTTAGATTTCAAGGCTTGAACATGATTTTGATAAAAAAAAACACTTCATCTACTTCCTCTCTCTAGAACACTCTCACTTCACTCTAAATATATCAGGTTTTTGCCTTCAAAATGAGTCCCAAAGCCTATTTATCAAAATGGGGTCGGGTTATGAAAATAGGAAAATTAACCCTCCAAACTCGGTTATGTGGTCGCAAAATGGAATGCACAATTGGTATGCGGGTCGAAAAATGGACCACAAAATCAGTGCCTAGAACTGGGCTACGCTGGCTAGGTTTGTGTCCATATTGCGGTCGCATAACCACTTCTGCGATCGCAGAATTGGTCGCAGAATAGCATTTTTCCAGCCTTTGGTAATTTGGTCATAACATCTTGTAGGAATGTCCAAATGACGAATGATTTAAAGAATCAGAAACTAGACACATACAACATTAGTTTGATAGGTCATAAATCACATAACTCCTTATATAGCTCGTCCAAAGTTTGGTCTTGTGCGTACACATTTGGAACTTTAGTCTATCATGAAATTTCCAACATGACTTGGACTTAGGGCTCTCCTTAGACCCTACATCACTTATAATATGCCTTGTACACTTATTATCATATCCAATTGATATTCATCCTATTAATCGTCCTCGTATGCACACAAAATAATATAATTAGCGCACATCAACATTCTTAATTTCGGGGTTATACAGCCACGACGTGGCTATCTCCAACCTTTCCCAAATAAAGCTTCACCTAGTGACCATTGACTCGGAATACGTCATTGTTTTTATTTTTCAAGTCTAATGCACCAAAAGGTGTCAAACCCACAATTTAAAAGGACCACTCTATTTAGACATTAGCTTCCCGGGAAATATCCTCAACCTTGAGTTAAACAACACAAGATCGCCCACCTTGAACTCTTCGTTCCAAATGTATTTGTCATGAAGATATTTCATTGTTTCTTTGTGTAAGAATGAACTTGCATAAGCATGGTACCAGAACTCATCCAATTCATTCAAGTGTGCAACCCTCAAGTTAGCGACTACATCCCAATTAAGATTCAACTTCTTTAGAGCCCACATGGCCTCTTGCTTTATCTCCACCGGAAGATGACAAGCTTTCCCGAACACCAACCGGTATGGCGACATTCCTATAGGTATTTTGTAATCCATCCGATAAGCTCATAATTCATCATCAAGCTTCTTAGACCAATTCGTTCGATTAGCATTCACCATTTTGGACAAGATACTCTTTATCTCCCGGTTGAAGACTTCTACTTGCCCACTAGCTTGTGGGTGATAGGGAGTCGTGACTTTGCGAGTAACACAATACTTGCTAAGTAAAGTGTCGAAAGCCTTGTTGCAAAAATGTGACCCCTTATCGCTTATAATTGAGCGCGGAGTACCAAACCCTGTGAAAATATTCTACTTCAAGAACGCCACCACACTTCTCGCCTCATTGTTGGGAAAAGCAACGACCTCAACCCATTTGGACACATATTCTACCACGACCAAAAAGAAGGTGTTTCCACAACAACTCACAAAAGGACCCATGAAGCCAATACCCCACACATCAAAAATATCATTCTCCAAAATGGTAATGAGAGGTATTTCAATTTTCTTCGAGATTCCACCGGCTCGTTGACATTCATCACATCTTTTCACTAACTCACTTGCATCTTTGTGAAGAGTGGGCCAATAGAAACCACAACTAAGCACTTTGGTTTCCGTTCTCACTCCACCGTGATGACAACCATATGGAAAAAAATGACAAGCCCCAAAAATCTCACCTTTGTATTCTTCCAGTACAAATCTTCTAATCACCTCATCCGTACAAATTCGGAAGAGGTATGGTTCATCCCAACAATAATCTTGATAATCCCATTTGAGCTTCTTCCTTTGGTTTGAAGAGAACTTATCCGGAATGATTCCACACACAAGAAAATTTACTAAATCCACAAACCATGGCACATCTTTCGTTGAAATTGCCAAGAGTTGCTCATCGGGGAAAGAGTCATTGATTTCAATGCTATCATGCGGCCTCCCCTACTCCGTCAAATGAGACCAGTGGTTCGCCACTTGGTTTTCACTACCTTTACTATCTTGGGTGTAAATATCAAACTCTTTCAACAAGAGAAGCCATCTCATCAACTGAGATTTGGAGTCATTATTGATCATAAGATAATGAAGCACCACATGATCTGTGTGGAAAATAAACTTTGCACCCATCAAGTACGGGTAGGACTTATCAATTGCAATCACAATGGCAAGGAGATCTTTCTCTATAACGGCATAGTTTACTTGGGCACTATTCATAGTCTTAATAGCATAGTAGACCGGATGAAAACTATTGTTGATGCATTTTGCTGAAACATAACCAACCGCTACATCACTTGCATCACACATGAGTTCAAAAGATACACTCCAATTTGGAGCGGTGATGATGTGAGTAGTTGTCAACTTGAACTTCAACAATTCAAAAGCTCTTATGTAACCATCATTGAAGTTAAACTTATAATCCTTCTCAAGAAGCTTGCACAACGGGTTCAACACCTTAGAGAAACCTTTGATGAAACGCCGGTAAAACCCCGCGTTGCCTAAGAAACTCCTCACACCTTTCACTGAAGTTGTAGGTGGAAGTCCACCTTAATATTTTCCTTGTCAACTTTAATTCCATTCTTTGAGATTGTGGACAAGGACATTACCTTCCTCGACCATGAAATGACATTTCTCCCAATTGAGCACCAAATGTGTTTCTTCACATCTAGCCAAAACTTTATCCAAATATGCAAGACAATCATCAAAAGAATCTCCAACCCCCCGAGAAGTAATTTATGAAAACTTGAAGGTAGTTCGCCACCTTGTCCGTGAAAATAGCCATCATATACCTTTGAAAAGTTGCTGGTGCATTGCACAAACCAAATGGCATCCACTTAAATGCGAAAGTACCATAAGGACATGTAACGGTTGTTTTCTCTTGATCGTCTGGAGCAATAAGAATTTTGTTGTAGCCCGAATACCTATCAAGAAATTAATAGAAAGCACGACCGGCCAATCTATCGAGCATTTGATTTAAGAAAGGAAGTGGAATGTGATCCTTCCTTGTGACTTTGTTGCGTTTGTGATAGTCCATACACACCCTCCAACCAGTCACCTTTCTTCTAGGAATCAACTCATTCTTGTCATTGGTGACCCCCGTCATGCCCCCCTTCGTTGGGACACATTGAACCGGAGAAGTCCACGAACTATCGAAGATGGGGTAGATAACCCCGGCATCCAACCACTTAATAATCTCCTTTTTGACAACTTATTACATGGCCTCATTGAGTATTCTTTGATGTTCAATAGATGGTTTGGCTCCCTCCTCCAAATTAATCTTATGCATGCAACATGCGGGTCTTATCCCCCGAATATCATCCAAGGTCCATCCAATAGCCTTCTTCCTATTTTGTAGCACTGCCAAAGTGGAATCTACCTGAACGTTAGTCAAATAAGAGGAAAGAATAACCGATAAAGTTGAACTAGGACCAAGAAATTCATACCGAAGATGTGGAGGAAATGGCTTCAACTCCAAAGTAGGAGTCTCTTCAATAGAAGGCTTTGTAAGAGGAATTATCATATCTTAAATATCCAAGGATAATTTTTGAGGTGCATAATTGTACGACCCCATTACTTGCAAAGCGTTCACACATTCCATGAAGCTATCAATCTCATCATCATCAAATTGAGCAAGACGGCCTCCAACATATCACAAACGTTGATCGTAGCACTTGTTTCATCAACAGCGATATCGGTCACCAAGTCCACACAAGAGAACATCTCATTGATAATTGGTTACCACATGGACTTACACATATCGAATACTACTTTTTCATCACCAACCTGGAAGGTAAGTTCTTTGGCTTCAACATCATAAAAGAGGCTTCCCCGTAGAAAAGAAAGGTCTACCAAGAATAATCAATACCTCACAATCAACTTCACAATCTAGAATAACAAAATCAGCCAGAAGGATGTATTTATCAACATGAATCAAAACATCTTCAATTACTCCCAAGAGACTCTTCATAGTATGATAGGACATTTGCAATCTCATAGAGGTGGGTCTTGGTTTCCCAATTCCCAAAGTCTTGAAAACTGAATAGGACATCAATTGATGCATGACCCAAGATCGCAAAGAGCTTTAGTGAGCTCAGCACTTCCAATTGTACAAGAAATCGTGCAAGCACCGGGATCCTCCAACTTAGGATCCATTGAATGCACAATTGCACTCACTTGATGAGTGATGGTTTCAAAATTCATTGACCATTTCTTTGTCACAAGATCCTTCATAAACTTTGCATAGCCGGGCATTTGTTCCAAAGCTTCAACTAATGGCATATTGATTGAGATACACTTCATCATTTGAATAAACTTCTTGAATTGATTCTCACCATTTCCCTTGGCAAGTATTTGAGGGTATGGAGGTGGAGGCTTAGGAAATGGTACCTTAGCCTTTTGCAATAATGGCTCTGGCATGTCAATAATGTGATCCCTACACGAGTTCACCTCCTCTTGAGTCTCTTCCACACTATCATCAATATCAATCTGAACTTCATCATTAGGTTGCACCACATTGTTCGGGATTTCCCCTTCTTGCACCATTTTATCATCATCAACAAGTTTCCTTTGATTTGAGGTGGGTGCATTCCCACCTCGTCCACTTCTTGTGGTAATGGCCATGGCATGTCCTGTATTATTTCTACCTTTTGGGTTTACTACCGTGTCACTCGGTAGTGCCCCCTTAGGATGAGAATTTAGTGCTTGAGAGATTTTTCTCATTTGAACTTCTAGGTTGCGGATTGATGTGTTGTGTGAGGCAAGTTGGGCATTCAAATCGACATTCTTTTCCATCATTTAGTTGAACATATTTTCAATATGTCTCATCTCATTGTTTGAAGAACTCAAACCATGGGAAGGATAAGGAGACAGATTGCTCGATTGTTGGTACATCAGGGGACTTTGAAAGCCCGACCCCCAGTTGCCTTGATTGTTGTTCCATCTACCTTGATTGTTAACCCCCTCCCCCCCGCAAATTTCCTTGAATATTTCCACTTTAATTTCCTTGATTGTTTGTTGTTATGTCAATTCCCTTGATTTTTGCCACCACTCCAATTTTCTTGATTGTTATAATTTCAATTGCCTTGATTGTTTTGAGATCGCCATTGTTGTTGGTTTGGGCCTTGGAAGTTGTTTCTTTTCCCTTCACATATTGCACTTCCTCTTCTTGTTCATTATTGGAATCGTGTTTCTCAAAGCTACTATCCTCTTGCACATAATTCTCCACTCGATGTTGCACTTCTGGACCCTGGGTCATCATTTTATTTACCATCATGTTCACCACTTCCATGACATTGACTTGCTTAGGATTTTTGCACTTGATGAAGTTGAGCCTTTACTAGTTGATTTATGGTAGTAGTTAACTCGGCAATGGCTTTCCCATGGTCATGCAATTCTTTATGAAGGTGTATCATATTCGGATCACCTTGTGGAACATTGGCTCGGGATTCGCAAGCCGATGACGTTTCCACTATTTCATCCACAATCTCACACGCCTCCGCATAAGGTATAATCATAAAGTTCGCACCTGCAAGTTGATTCACTACACATTGGTTAGTTGTGTTAATCCTATGATAGAAGGTTTGTTGAATCATATTTTTTGTTATATCGTTGTTGGTACATTCCTTAACCATTGTTCTATAGCACTCCAATATCTCGTGTAGTGGTTCATTCGGCTCTTTCTTGAATGCCAAAATCACATCTCGAAGTGTAGCCATGTGCCCCGGAGAGAAGAACTTAGCAATAAATATTTTCTTAAACTCATCCCAAGTGTGAATGGAATGGTTCAGTTATCGTTCCATCCAATCTAAAGCTTTCTCTGTAGAGAGAAGGGAAAATTCTTAGCCACAATGCATCCTCGGAGACATTTGTTTATTTGCTCCCTCAACAAGTATCCACTAATCCCTTCAAATGTTTATACGCAATTTGAATTAGGGCACCGGTGAAAAAATCTCATTGCTCAAGTAAAGTGAGAATCACATTGGTGATTTGGAAGTTGTTCGCCCTAATACTGGGAGCATCACATAAATATGTTAATGCTTGTGTTGTTGATTGGGTTGTATTATAGTTCTCAACTCTACATTACCCACTCAATACCTCTCACTCAGAGAGTGATTTTGCCCAATTTGGTTTTCTCAAGTCCAAATGGATATCAAACAAAATAGTTGATATGAGCTCAAGTCGGGTTCTAGTTTGAACACTTTAATTAGGCTAATCATTCTCTCAATTAGTCCAATTCCTTGTTAGCCAAGTTATCCTAGACTAGGTTCCTCTTTCTCAAGTAGAGACTAATTCAAAAAGGGATGAATTAATGTTTGCAACCATTAATTCTAAAATTGAAGCATGAACTAAGCTAAATAATCAACACCCAATCATAAACAAAGATTAAATTAAATACCCATAAGGTTTACACATTAGGGTTAGGTCACAACCCTAGTAAGCATCTAGCTACTCATAATGTGTATTAAAGAAAATAAAGAGGAAAAGCTAATTAAACTCATAATCAAAGATTAAAATGATGAAATATAATATTTAAACACTAAAATAATCACAAACTTCCTATAATGGAAAATGGAAACGGCTACTGCAGCTTTTAACTTTCAAACTTTTACCTAAATTTGTCAAACTCATATATTTATAGTGGGGCAAAATTCACTAACTAAAATGCCCCTCGGGAGGTTCTGAGGCCGCACAATTCTATGGGTGGTCCGCATATTTCTTCAGTTGGAAGGAGAGTGAGTTTTGGAAGCCGCACGTTTTCGGATTGTGGTTGCGAAGCAACTTCTGCGACTGGACAATTCTTGTGCGGTTCACACTTTAGCAAGGCGTCAGGACTCAATCGTTTTGCATATTCTCTGAACTTTGAATTTTTGTTAGTGAAAGCCATGTTCTGAGTCCGCACAACAAATGTGCGGTTCGCACATTGGTCAAATCTTGTTGGGTTCTACTTCTTGGTTTGTGACAGCAGATGGAATTTTGTGGTCTGCAATTCCTTCTACGGTCCTCACTTCTTTGCCTCTGCGCTCTTTAATGCCTTGTGCTTCAGAACATTCCTTTTTGAGTCGGACTTCATCATGGGAGACCAAAATTCTAATATTCCTGCAATTTGCACAATTTCAATAGTTTTGGGAATGTAAATCAATACTTTCGGACTAAAACAAAAGGAAAAAGCTGCTAATAAGTAGTTTAAATCCTCACTTATCAAATAACTACCCCATTCATGATTTTTAGTTGGCAGCCATTGTCCATGCATTGAAGATCTAGAGGCATTACCTCTATGGAGTGTCTTGTGAGGTATTTACATATCATCGGAATCTACAGTACTTGTTCAAACAAAAGGATCTAAATTTGAGACAGCAGAGATGGTTGGAGGTGTTAAAAGACTATGATATTACCATTTTTTATCATTGTGGGAAGGCCAATGTGGTAGTCGATGCATTGAGTAGAAAGGTGGTGAGTATAAGTAGCCTTCCATATATTCATGTTGGTGAGAGACCGCTTGCATAAGATGTTCATGCCTTGACCAATCAGTTCGTGAGGTTAGATGTTTCGGAGCCTAGTCGGGTTTTAGATTGTGTAGTTTTTCAGTCTTCTTTATATGAGCACATCACAGAGCGTCAGTATGACGAATCTCATTTGCTTTTCCTTTAGAACACGGTCTAGCATGGTGATGCCAAGGAGGTTTCTATTAGAGATAATGGGGTGGTATGGATGTAGGGTCGGATTTGTGTGCCCAATGTGGATGGGTTACATGAGTTGATTCTTTAGGAGGCCCACAACTCATGGTATTCCAGTCACCCGGGTGCCACAAAGATGTATCAGTACTTGAAGTAGCACTATTGGTAGAGAATAATGAAGAAAGATATAGTGGAGTTTGTAGCTCGGTGCTTGAACTGTCAGTAGGTGAAGTACGAGCATCAGAGGCCGGGGGATTTGATTTAGAGTCTTGAGATTTCTGAGTGGAAATTGGAGCGTATCACCATAGACTTCGTTGTTGAGCTCCACAGATTTTGAAGAAATTTTATGTTATTTGGGTGATTGTGGACCGGTTGACTAAGTCCGCGCATTTCATTCCAGTTGGGACTACCTATTCTTCGGAGCGGTTGGCTGAGATCTATATCTATAAGATTGCTCAACTTCACGGTATGGCGGTGTCCATTATTTTTTATCAGGGAACGCAGTTCACATTGCAGTTTTGGAGAGCAGTTCAACGAAATCTAGGCACACGGGTTGAGTTGAGTACAACATTCCACCCTCAGACAGACGGACAGTCCGAGCTAACCGTTAAGATATTGGAGGATATGCTACATGTTGTGTTATGGATTTTGGGGGGGTTCTAGGAATCCATTTCTACCATTTGTAGAGTTTGCGTATAACAACAACTACCAATTGAGTATTCAGATGGCTCCATATGAGGTATTATGTGGGAGGCGTTGTCGGTCTCCAGTTGGTTAGTTTGCGTGGGGTGAGGCTAGGTTATTGGGTACTGATTTGGTTTTGGATGCTTTGGACAAGGTCAAGTTGATTCAGGATTGGCTTAACACGATACAGTCTATACAAAAATGTTATGCCGATCGGAAGATTTGTGATGTTGACTACATGGTGGGAGAGAAGTTATGGCTCAGAGTTTCATCCATGAAGGGTGTTATAAGGTTTGGGAAGAAGCGCAAGTTAAGATCTCGGTATATTGGCCCTTTTGACATGCTCGAGAGGATTGGAGAGGTGACTTACAAGCTTATATTGCCACCTAGTTTATTGAGTGTGCACCCAGTATTTCATGTTTCCATGATCCGGAAGTACAATGGTTATCCATCATATGTTTTGGACTTCAGCACGGGTCAGTTAGATAGAGATTTGACTTATGATGTGGAGCCGGTGGCCATTTTGGATCGGTAGATTCGAAAGTTGAGATAGCTTCAATGAAAGTATAGTGGAGAGGTTAGTCAGTCGAGGAGGCTACTTGGGAAATTGAGCAGGAGATGCAGAGCATCTATCCACACCTATTTGATACTCCAGGTATGATTCTAGACCCGTTCGAGGACGAACGTTTGTTCAAAAGGGAGAGAATGCAATGACCCAGCCGGTCATTTTGAGTATTTTAACCCTGTTCCCCCATTTAGTGCTTATTCTATGTCTATTTCTAGTCATGTGACTTGCTGGGGTGGTTGGTTTGGTTTCAGGGATGTTGTGGAATAAATATGTACACTTATTCCCAAGGATGGAAATGTAACACCCCGGAAAATTTCGAAGTACTTAAGTGTAAAGCCCAGTAAAATTTTGCAAAAGAAAATAATGTTTCATGGTGCTGAATTGGGCTTACGTGTTTGAGGATTGTATGAATTCTTTGCGGCGATCTTGCTCGCCACGGCTTGGACTTTTAGGATTGAACAATGCACCAAAAAGTAAAGGAAAACCTTTGGCAGCAAAATGTGTTTCTACGGTCCATTATGCGATCGCCGATTCACTTTGCGGGCCGCATAATGGCCGCAGAGTGAAGCAGCTATTTGGGCCAATTTGGATGTCAATTTCGCGGCTAATTATGTGACCACATAATGATTTCGTGGGCCGCACATTGATCGTAGAACCAGTTTGGAAACTTTGCGGAGGGAGGTTCTGCGGCATGTTATGCGACCGCAGAACAGGTCTGCCCCGTACTGTACGACCGCAGAACTGATCTGCGGACCGCATAACGATTGCACAGTAGTGCAGGCCAGCCCAGTTTTGGAGGGACATTTTGCGGCCCTTTTCGCGTACAACATATCATTGTGAGCAGATCCTGTCCGGGGCAACATTTTTGGGTTTTTGTAACCCGACCTTACTTCGTTAAATAGATGATTTGTACCATTTTTGACCAAAAATCTGAAACTTTTAGAGTGAGAGAGTGCCCTAGAGTGAGAAGGTGTTCTTCAATAATTTTATTTTCAATTCTTGCTCGAATCATGGAAGATTAACAGGCAAAACTCACTAGGTCTTCATCCTAAAGGTAAGATTCTATACCCTAACCCTCATTTTCAATTTTTGTCTAGAAATAGGTAAATAGTAAGATAATATTTGATCATGGGAGCTGTCCATCTTACGTGCATGTGTTATCAAAGGGTGTAGGAAGATTGTTGAGCTAAAAATGGTAAAGAATGGGTTGTGGGATGATGAAGTCCTCCATAAAAGGACCTTGAAACCTTAATGCACACCCAGTGTTTGATAAAATGCTCAAATGAGCTAGAACGATGACCATCTTCCTAATTTGCTTCAACTTGTTATATTTCTACAATAGATTGAAGTTGCTAAGAATTTTAGAATAGTTTAGAGTTAAAGGAAGCTCAATTGATATATATTGGCTAAACTCTTCTCTTATAATTGAATCCCACGATATTCATGTAATTTATGTAAGTCCCGAGTGGTTCATTAAAATTGGCTATACCGAGTAAGATTGGGTTGAAAGATATATGTTCAATAAGAATCCCAAATGCTTTATTTATATTACGTTATCAATTGTGGATGTGTTAAAAATATGGGCTGGGCATTAAAAATGTTCGACTTCAAGTCAAATTCAAACGAAGGCTATTATGCCAAATTTTGTGAAGAATCTCTATGTGCCTTTGACTCTTAATTGCTCACATGTGTACCCCATGCCTTGATTTGACTTGTTATTGTTGTTGTTGATAATGTTGATGTTAGAAAGTGAAAAGGTGAGCATGAAATACTAAATACATCCAACGTGCCAAGAATCAGTTTATAATTATGCCTATTAGTGCCAATGAATTTAAAAGATATGAAAGAAGTATGAAAAATAATGATTGATATAAAAAGGTTGATGTCTAGAATAAGACTGCCTAGCGATCGGGTCGTGATCGGACACCATGCCGCACACATGGTGGTGATTGTGCTGGAAATTGTAATTGAAATAGTGATTTTTGGTCGATGTCTCTAATAAGATAGCCTAGCCGATCGTGTGGTGATCGGATTCCGTATTAAAGGTACGGTGGTATTGATATTGAGGGTGATTGTGGTTAATGTCTCTAGTGAGATAGCCTAGTCGATCGGCTCGTGATCAGACTCCGTGCTAAGAGTACGGTGATATTGCTATTGTGAATAATGGTATTGTGAACGATGGTATATCGGTACTAAGAATCTCCAACTTAAAAATACGGAGATTACTTTGAACACTGTCTTGATCCTAAATTGAGATTTGATGTTGTTTAATGCTTCCATTGATATTATGATATTCTTGTTTATTTTATTTATCATTCTATTGAGAGGGTGTTTTGTCATTCATACTAGTACTATTACATATGTACTAATGTCCCTTTTGCCGGAGGCGCTGCATCTTCAATGGATGTAGGTGGTTCCACAGCAAGAGGCATTGATCAGTGATAGGGGTACATCCTCTTCCCAGCAGACTTGATGAGCCCCACTTCATTTCGGGGTCATGTATCTTTTATTCCTCGTGTATTGTGTTTGAGGTATAGTCGGTGCTTTGTTGCCGGCACTATTATAGTACTCTTTTGTATCTATTAGAGGCTCTGTACACGTAGTGTGGGTTATGTATTGGTGCTAGAAAAGTCAAACTATTTCAAGTTGTGGTTGTATTACTTGTTCCATTTGAGGCTTTAAAAATGATGAAACTATTGGTAAGTGAATTGGTATTGTAGACATGAACACCCTTTTGTCTAATTAATGAAATATGTATTATCTTCATTCCTGGATGAGTTGGGTAGAAGGAAATCTAACAGGCTTGCTCTGTGGGGTTTACTCGGTTAAGCGCCGGTCGCGCTCCCCGATTTTAGGGCGTGACAAACTTGGTATTAGAGCCTTAGTTTTTAAAGTGTCCTAGGATATCTTAGAGCCATGTCTAGTAGAGTCATTCTTATTGGTGTTTTGTCAACCACATCTATAATTAGGATGCTATTTGGGCATTTAGGAATAATACCCTTCTTTCATGTTCTTTATTGTGTGATAAAGCTAATTGTAGGATTGTTTCTCCTTTAACTCGTGCTTTACTTTAACTTGTAGTACATAGAACCTAAGAACAAGGCAAGAATTGGCGAAAGAGCCAATGTCACCCAGGAGGGACAGTTGATCCTATATTTGATGATGCGGGTGAGAACCCAAGGAGTGAGAATATGCCTCCGGTTACTACACTGCATGATTCTACTACAACTAACCAGACCACACTTGTCCCTACACCTACTGAGGGTGCAATGGTCCCTCCAACTTATATACCAGTTCCACCTCCAGTTCCAGCTTCCGATTCTGGTGTTTCTGATGTTTATCTTAGGGGAGCCATATAGATGTTGACTCAGATAGTGGCTTCCCAGGCCCAGAGATCCAATGTTACACCCACTCCTTCCAGTCAGCCAGGGGATTCTACTAGTTCCAGGGTGAACAGGTTTTTCCAATCGGATCCTCCAGTGTTTACGGGTACTAACCCAGAGGAGGACCCTCAAGACTTCATTGATTAGATGCACAAGACTCTCTGAATTATGCATGCTACTGAGACGGAGGCAGTGGAATTAGCCTCCTACCGCCTGAAAGAGGTGACATATTCTTGGTTTGAATTATAGGAGGAGTCCCGTGAAGAAGGGAGCCCTCCGACGAGATGGGGAGAGTTTGCCGATGCCTTCATTTATCATTTCTTGCCTGCTGAGACTAAGGTAGCCCATGCTGCTGAGTTTGTGAACCTGAGGCAAGGTAGCCTGAGTGTGTGAGATTACCATATGAGATTTGCGTACCTGTCTAAGTATGCTATTTACATGCTGCCCACTATGGAGGCTAGAGTGTGCCGATTTGTACAGGGCCTTAGTCCCTTGGTAATTAATGAGGCCGCTACAGCAGCCTTGAGTTCTGATATGAAGTATGGAAAAATGGTGGTATTCTCTCAAGCAATAGAGACTCGCAACGGCCACTTCGCGATATTGTGCCAATTCCATTGAGGAACAAAATGGAGCGAGAGAGTAGTAATAAGGACCGTTCTGCAGGCAACTTTGGTGGTTCTTCTGGTGGCGGCAGGTCAGCATTCAAAGGAGGGTCGGCAAGGCCATTTCAGTCCTTTGCTCAGTCTTTGGCTAGTGCACCACCATCAAAGCCCAGCCAGTAATAGTAGTGGATCCGTTTCAGGCCCAGTCAGGGCAACAGGGGTTCTTACCTGCATGGTCATCATGGTGGTAGATTCCAGCAGTAGAGAAGGCCCCCATGTCCTAGGTATGGAAAGATGCACCTAGGAATATTATACATGGATTTACCCATATGCTATAGATGTGGATTGAGGGTCACATTCAGAGGGAATGTCATTTGTCGCCCCAGGGTACGGGCAGGGGCATGGCACAACCAGCCAGTTCTATAGCTACTACATCTGCAGCACCTCCTCCAGCTCGAGACACTCCAACACCCACATGGCGTGGTGCAACTAGGGGTAGAGCATAGAGTTCAGGAGGATCCGGCTGTTTCTATGCTCTAGGGGGTCGCTAGAATTCGGAGGCTTCTCCAGATGTTATCAGACGTATATTAGATGTCCAATCGCATGATGTGTATGCCCTTATTGATCCTGGTTCCACTTTGTCATATGTCACACCTTATTTTGCTATGGAATTTGGGATAGAACCAGAACAGCTTCATGAGTCGTTCTCTGTATCTACTCCGGTTGATGAGTCTATTTTGATCGTGCGAGTTTATGGGGATTGTGTTGTCACGTTGCATGGTCGGTGTATCGTGGCCGATCTTATTGAAGTGAGAATGGTCGGTTTTGATGTGATAATGGGGAAGGATTGTCTTTATTCTTGTTTTGCCAAGCTTGATTTCCAAACCAGGACTGTTAGGTTAGAATTTCTAAACGATCCAGTTATTGAGTGAAAGGGCGATGATGTAGTGCCAAAGGGTAGGTTTATTGCTTACCTTAAGGCCACGAAAATGATCAACAAGGGGTGTATTTACCATTTTCTCTGGGTTATGGACAACGATGTCGAGGAACCTATACTTGAGTCTGTGCCTGTTGTAAATGAATTTTTGGGAGTCTTTCCGGATAGACTCCCTGAGATCCCACCAGACAGCGAGATTGATTTTGGGATTGATATGATGCTAGACACTCATCCTATATCATTTCCACCCTACAGAATGGCACCGACAGAATTAAAGGAGCTAAAGGAACAAACGATATTCTTGTATACTCACGAAGTCGAGAGGACCATGCTGATCATCTTATGGTAGTTCTGCAAACCCTACATCAGCACCAGTTATATGCAAAATTTTCAAAGTGTTAATTTTGACTTGCATCTGTCACATTCTTGGATCATGTCGTCTCTAGTGAAGGAATTAAGGTTGATCCTCAGAAAATTACAGCTGAAAAGAATTGGCCGAGGCCTACAACTCTAACAGAAATTCGTAGTTTCTTATGCTTACTTGGATATTACAGAAAGTTTGTGGAGGGGTTTTCTACCCTTGCCTCTCCATTGACTAAATTGATGCATAAGGCAATTAAGTTCCAATGGTTAGATGCATGTGAAAGGAGTTTCCAGGAATTGAAAGCAAGATTGACTACGACACCGATGTTGACCTTGCCAGAGGGTGCAGATGGATTTGTGGTATATTTTGATGCTTCAAGAATTGGGCTTGGGTGTGTATTAATGCAATATGACAAGGTGATAGCTTATGCTTCTAGGCAACTCAAGAATCATGAAAAGAACTATCCAACACATGACTTAGAACTTGTGGCGGTGGTATTTGCATTGAAACTTTGGCGACATTATTTATATGGGGTCTATGTGGATATATTCACGGATTATAAGAGCATTCAGTATATTTTCAAGCAGACGGAGCTGAATCTGAGGCAGAGAAGGTGGCTTGAGTTACTCAAGGACTACGATATTGATATTTTATATCATCCGGGGAAGGCTAATTTTATGGAGGATTCCCTTAGCCGAAAATCAATGGGTAGTTTTGCATACTTGGAGGCATATCAAAGACCATTGGCCAAGGAAGTTTACCTATTAGCTAGTTTGGGAGTTCGTCTTGCAGACTCTAGCGAAGGAGGGGTGATTGTACAAAATAGGGCTGAATCATCACTTTTGGTGGAAGTTACGGAGAAACAATACAACGATCCATTGTTGGCGCAATTGAAAGAAGGGATTCATAAACATAATACCATGGCCTTTTCTCTTGGCATGGGTGATGGTACACTAAGGTACCAAGGGCGTCTATGTTCCAAATATAGATGGTCTATGGGAAAGAATTATGACTGAAGCTCACACTTCTATGTATTCTGTGCACCCGGGTTCTACAAAAATGTATCATGATCTTAAGGAAGTCTATTGGTGGAATGATATGAAGAGGAATGTAACGGAATTTGTGGCGAAGTGTCCAAATTATAAGCAAGTGAAGGCCGAATACCAACGGCCCGGTGGGTTGGAGAAAAATATAGAAATTCTAATGTGGAAGTGGGAAATGATTAATATGGACTTTGTGGTAGGATTACCTCGCACTCCATGCAAATTTGGCTCAATTTGGGTGATTGTGGATCAACTCACGAAATCAGCACATTTTTTGTTGGTAAAGTCTACCGACACAGCGGAACAATATGCTCAGTTATATATCAAAGAAATAGTCAGGTTGCATGGCACTCCAGTTTCCATCATTTCTGATTGGGGAGCACAATTCATTGCTAATTTCTGGAAGACATTTCAGCAAGGTTTGGGTACTCATGTGAATCTTAGTACAACATTTCACTCGCAGACTGACGGGCAGGCAGAGCGGACTATTCAGACGCTCGAGGATATGTTGCGCGCTTGTGTTCTAGGCTTCAAAGAAAGCTGGGATGATCATTTGCCACTCATAGAATTTGCCTACGACAATAGTTATCATGCTAGAATTCATATGGTACCGTTAGAGGCTTTATATGGAAGGAGATGTAGATCTCTCATTGGGTGGTTCGAAACTGGGGAAGCAGAGTTGATAGGTCCAGACCATATGCATCAGACTATGGAAAAAGTTAAAATAATTAAGGAGCGGTTGAAGACTGCTCAGAGTCGTCAGAAGCCCTAATCGGATGTTTGTCGTAGGGATTTAGAGTTCAAAAAAGATGATTGGGTGTTCTTGAAGTTTTTCCCCATGAAAGGTGTAATGGGATTTGGTAAGAAAGGTAAATTAAGTCCGAGGTATGTCAGACCGTAAAGAATCATTCAGAGAATCAGTAAGGTGGCGTACAAGCTTGAGCTACTACTTGAGAAGTCATTAGTGCACTCGGTGTTTCATGTGTCTATACTGAAGAAAGTAGTTGGAGACCCGGCACTCATTGTTCCGGTTGATACTATTGAGGTTAATGAGAAATTGACTTACGAAGAGATTTCAGTTTCTATTATTAATCGGCAAGTTCGAAAGTTGAGAAATAAAGAAATTACATCCGTGAAAGTGCTATGGAGAAACCAACAGGCTGAAGAGGCTACTTGGGAGGCCGAGGAAGAAATGAAGAAAAAGTATCCTTACTTGTTTGAATAGCTATGTATTTACAAAATCGTGATCTATGGAAATTCTAAGAGTTACTTTCCATGAATTATGTATTATTTGTACAATTGAAGTTAAGGGTGTTCCTTTCTGGTAATATATCGCTTGTGAGGCCACAGTTGTTGTTGTTTTGTGTGGTGTTATGTCATTGGATTATGTATATGTTGTTAGGATGTATTTTTTGGGTTCTCTGACAGGTGGATAGACCCAGTTACAAGGGAGACTCTGGTGAAATGTTTGGAAATTTAGGGAGTTAACCAAATTTTGAAACTACTGGTGAGTGTGAATTAATAGTTGGGCCACATTTGATGCTAATGACGGATTTTTACCCTCATTCGAGGATGAATGATCCTAAAGGTTGGAAATGTAACATCACGAAAAATTTCGAAGTACTTAAGTGTAAATCCTAGTAAAACTTTGCAAAAGAAAATAATGTTTCATGGTACCGAATTAGGCTTATGTGTTTGAGGATTGTATGAATTCTTCGCGGTGAGATTGGTCACCGCGGCTCGGACTTTTTGGGTTGAACAATGCACCGGAAAGTAAAGGAAAACTTTTGGCAGCAAAATGCATTTCTACGGTCTATTATGCGACTGCAAAATCACTATGCGGGCTGCATAATGGCCGCAAAGTGAGGCAGCTATTTGGGCCAATTTGGATGTCAATTTCATGGCCAATTATGTGACCGCATAACGATTTTGCGGGCCGCACATTGATCGTAGAACCAATTAGGAAACTTTGCAGAGGGTGGTTTTGCGGAGCGTTATGCGACTGCAGAATAGGTCTACGATGCATTGTGCGACCGCAGAACCAATTTGCGGACCGCAGAACGGTTTCAAAGTGGGGCAGGCCAGCACAGTTTCGGAGGGACATTTCGCGGACCGCATATCAATTATGCGATCGCAGATCCTGTCCGGTGCAATATTTTTGGATTTTTGTAACCCGGCCCTACATCGGTAAATAGACAATTTGTACTATTCTTTAACAAAAATCTAAAATGTTTAGAGTGAGAAAGTGCCCTAGAGTGAGAAGGTGTTCTTTAACAATTTGTTCTTCACTTTTTGCTCGAATCTTGGAAGATTAACAAGGAAAACTCACTAGATCTTCATCCTAAAGGTAATATTCTATACCCTAACCCTCAATTTCGAGTTTTGTCTAGAATTGGGTAATTAGTAAGATAATATTTGAGCATGGGAACTATCCATCTTACGTGCATGTGTTATCAAAGGGTGTAGAAAGATTGCTGAGCTAAAAATGGTAAAGAATGGGTTGTAGGATGATGGAATCCTCCATAAAAGGACCTTGCAATTTTAATTCGCACCTAGTGTTTGATAAAATGCTCAAATGAGCTAGAACTATGGTCATCTTCCTAATTTTGGTTCAACCTGTTATATTTCTATAATAGATTGAAGTGTCTAAGAATTCCGGAATATTTTAGAGTTTAAGGAAGCTCAATTGAGATATGTTGGCTAAACTCTTCTCTTATAATTGAATCCCAAGATATTCATGTAATTTATGTAAGTCCCGAGTGGTTCATTTTAAAATTAGCTACTCCGAGTAAGATTGGGTTGAAAGATATATGTTCAATAAGTATCCCAAATGCTTTATTTATGTTACGTTATCAATTAAGGATGTGTTAAAAATATGGGTTGTGCATTAAAAATGTTCGACTTCAAGTTAAATTCAAACGAAGGCTATTATGCCCAATTTTATGAGGAATCTCTATGTGCCTTAGACTCTTAATTGCTCACATGTGTACTACATGCCTTGATTTGAATTGTTGTTGTTGTTGTTATTGTTATTATTGTTGTTGTTGTTGTTGTTGATATTAATGTTAGAAAGTGAAAACGTGAGCATGAAATACTAAATACGGCTAACGTGTCAAGAATAAGTTTATAATTACGATGTGAAAAAAGTATAAAATACGATGATTGATATAAAAAGGTTGATGTCTCGAATAAGATAGCCTAGCTGATCGGGTCGTGATCGAACACCATGCCGCACACATGGTGGTGATTGTGCTGGAAATTGTAATTGAAATTGTGATTTGTGGTCTCTGTCTCTAATGAGATAGTCTAGCCGATCGGGTCATGATCGGACGTCATGTTAAAGGTATGGTGATATTGATATTGAGGGTGATTGTGGTTGATGTCTATAATGAGAAAGCCTATCCGATCAGGTCGTGATCGAACTCCGTGCTAATAGTATGGTGGTATTGTTATTGTGAATGATGATATATCGGTACTAAGAATCTCCAACTTAAAAATACGGAAATTAATTTGAATTCTGTCTTGATCCTAAATTGAGGTTTGATGTTGTTTAAGGCTTCCATCGATATTATGATATTCTTGTTTGTATTATTTATCATTCTATTGAGAGGGTGTTTTGTCATTCATACTAGTAGTATTCCATATGTACTAACGTCCCTTTTGCCGGGGGTGCTTCATCTTCAATGGATGCAGGTGGTTCTACAACAGGAGGCATTGATCAGTGATAGTGGTACATCCTCTTCCCAGCAGACTTGGTGAGCCCCACTTTATTTCGGGGTCATGTATCATTTATTCCTTGATTATTGGGTTTGAGGTATAGCCAGGGCCTTGTTGCCGGCACTATCATACTACTCTTTTGTATCTATTAGAGGCTCCGTAGACATAGTGTGGATTGTGTATTGGTGCTGGAAAAGTCAAACTATATCATGTTGTGGTTTTATTACTTGTTTCATTTGAGACTTTAAAAATGATTAAACTATTAGTAAGTGAATTTGTATTGTAGACATGAACACCCTTTTGTCTAATTAATAATAATATGTATTATCTCCATTCATGGATGAGTTGGGTAGAAGGAAATCTATCCGGCTTGCTCGGTTGGGTTTACTCGGTTGAGCACCGGTCACGCTCCCCGATTTTGGGGCGTGACAGGAAGCCTAAGTTAAAAGAGTTGACCGGATGTTGAATTTTTGGCTGCACTTGCGGTACCCCAGAAGCGGTTAAGTGAATCGCAGGTGCGAGATGCCTGGATAGAAGATATAATAGAGGGTTGGAGTGTTTTCTTCATTTTTGGACTTTGCAAGCTCGGCTAGTGGCGAGTTCTGAGAGGGGGTTCACTAGATTTCGAGAAGTAAGCAACTTTTGATCATTGTTATTCATTAATATTAAATACCCATTGATTTCTACCCATTAATATAGTGTTTTAAGGTGATATTTGGGGGATTTTGGACTAGGGATTGGAGAGTAAGATTTGAGAGTTTGAGGGTCGAGTTTTGGTCGGAATTGGATGATTTTGATACGATTGGACTCGTTACTAAATGGGTGTTTGAATTTTGTAAGTTTTGTCGGGTTTCGAGGTGTGGTCCTGGAGTTGACATTTTGCGTTGACTTTTTGAATTTGGTTAAAGAAATTAGCTTTATCGTATGGAATCGATTCTTAGAGTTTGTATTTATTATATTGAGTTGTTTGTGACTAGATTCGAGTTGTTCGGAGGCTGATTCACGAGGCAGGGGTTTGTTCGAGCATTGAGTTACGCACTTTGAGGTAAGTAACACTTCTAAACTTGGTACTGAGAGTATAAATTCCTAGAATACGTGTTATATGATTGGTGTCGAGGTGACACACATGCTAGGTGACGGGCATGTGGGCGTGCACCGTGGTAGTTATGACTCGATTGATTCTGTGGTACTGTGTAGTTACCTAATCTTGTTTCTATCCATGTAATTTCTATGTGTTAGAGTAACTGAGTTGTGATTCATGTTAGAAATCATGTTTAGGCTATGTGCTTATTCTGTTGGGACCCACAGAGGTCATTGCTACTGTTGAGTTATTTGCTTAAGTTGTCATTTTGTACTCAGTCATATTCATTTATTTGTATATCATATCTCAGTATCTGTTATCATTCACTGTTACATCATATTATCATTGTTTGGGTTGAGTGGCATGCGATATGTGAGGATGTGAGACTGGAGAGATTGATGACTGAGTTGGGGCCTGAGAGTCGTGTTGTGAGTGATATTGTGGATCGACTTGTATGCTGCAGCAGAACATATTGGCTTTACATATATTATTATTATTATTATTATTATTATTATTATTATTATTATTATTGTCGTTGTTGTTGTTGTTATTATTATTATTATTATTATTATTAATATTAATATTATTATGTGGCCTTTTTGGCTTATTCATTATTATGTTATCAGGTGGCACAGCATAACATGCCATAATGGCTTTATATTAGAGCTTGGGCAGGATACGCCCCTCTAAAATTTGGCATACCAGCAATGAGCGCAGGTACCGTACAGTGATGAGTGGGAGTTGAGACAGACAGATGGAATACTCTGAGAGTGTGAGCACCTGGGAGTTCCACTATGATGCATTGCATTTGACATGTAGTCACAATGATATAACATTCCTCATGCTAGTTGTACTTGACATATTTTATCAGTGTTGAGCTTAAAGTGTTAAACTTGAAAGCATGTCTAAATTATTGTACTATGTACAAACTAAATATGGAAGTTCTTTAAGTTATTACTGTCATTATCTTATTATATCTATATTGTTATTAGTTTGATTCGGATTGTATCTTTTTGAGCTCGTCACTGCTTTCAGCCCAATGTTAGTCCTGTAACTTATTGAGTGCATTGGGTCAGTTGTACTCATACTACACTCTGCACTTCGTGTGCAGATGGACGCGGTGGTTGTTAGATTTGGTGCAGTATCTGCTCTGAGACTATTGAGATAGTTGTTATGACGCCTGCAGACCTCGACTCTCCTTCCTTTCAGTTTATTCAGTAATGTTCTATTGTTTTTCAGACAGTTGTATTAGAAATTTAGACTATGTTGACACTTAGTAGTTCATATACTCGGTGACACCAGGATTTTGGGATTGTTGTAGTAGAGTCGCAGTTGTTCTTATCTGTTATTTGTGAGATTTTTCATTGTTCAACTTATTAAATCATGTTTTTAATGCAAAATACGCGGTTATTATGTGATTGTCGGTTTTCCTAGTAATGTAATAAGCCACATCACGACAGGTTGGGATTTGGGTCATGATATGTTGGTATCATTGAGTTTCAGGTCAGATATGGGTGGGTCGTAAATGGGTTTTATAAAACGGATAAAATATTTGACTCGTCCATATTTAATATGGATAAAACATGAAGAGTGCTAGTGTGATAATCCGATCTATCTTAACTTGTGGTCATCAATTTTCGAAAACGGATAATATGGATATAATCCATGTTTTATCCATTTTGAATAGATCAGTTATTCGACCCACTTTTTAGCGCATAATATGGGTGGATACTTGTAAAGTTTATCATTTTTTCCTAGTAGTACCTGTAATGATAGAAAGAAGTAGAGCAAAATAATTAAGGTGCATACAAGTTGGTCCAATCACGGTTATAACAAAAAACAAATTAATAAGATAACATCAACTTATTTTCACTCCAACTTCTCATTGTAATCATAGTATCATCAAAGATTGTGATGAGATGAACGAAATTTCTTCACATTCAATTAAATATGTCGAGTATGAGCCTTAAGAATTAAAAGTGTACGGATAGAAAGAGTTTTCTCTTTTACTTAGCTCTACTCAACATGAATTTAAATTAGCTGGATCAGATGGTTAGATATATATACTGATTGCATGGAGCAGAAGAGGAAAAAGAAGATGTTTCTAGTAAATAAGTTGCTCAACATTTGCATGCTTCTGCTTATACTCATTTTGCCGATATTAAACACATGATCTTGACTATATGGTTGATAGTCTTGAATTTTAGTTACTTTTGGAGACTGTTCAACTTTCTCTAATTGCATATTCATTCGGTTGTTTGTCTGCATATATACTCATTGGTTTTACTCCTGTGTCAGTTTTCTTTAGTCCAAATCCTATTTCTTGGTTTATAGGAAGAAGCATACTGTTGCTGAGGCCTGAGGTGTTGTGGTATCAACGTTTAATATATTATATATTTTCCTCTTTGATCTGCCTGTTATCGTTTATGATCATGTTAAGTATATCGCTGCAATAAGAAATATTGTGATGGAGAAGAGGGCAAAATTTTGAATAAAACCGTTAAAGATCCATCACAAATTCGTCACAAGTTGATGTATTCGGAATCGCAAACCAATCCGTTCTAATATTCTTTCGTGGAAGAAGTTCGTCTAAAGACACTTGAAAGGTGTATAAAAGTATACAATAATATATAAGAGGTGTTTATACACTCATATACACTACTATACAATTTTATACATCATTATACCAAAACTAACTTCTTCTTCTTCCTTGCGTCTTTTTTGAAATTTAACTCAAATCTTATTCAAATCTACTCCAAATCACTTCAAATTTAAATTTTGACCTGATTTTGATTTTTTCAATCAATTGAAACAACACTCAATCCAAACAACTAATAAACTAAAAACAAAAACCTATTTTCGAAAGCACAGCTTTGAATGGCCTTCAATGGAGGACTTCTATTCTTCAATTTTCTTACATTGCAGACACCTTTTGTCTGAAGAGAGGGATTAGAAATAAAATAAAATAATAAATCCATGAAAAAATGAGGATTCTTATCTCCAAAAGCTTCCACCTTTTATCTCTAGAAATTTCAATTTCTCTCCACTTTTTGTGGTCCTTTTGGGGCAAAAGAAAGTAGAGGGAAGAAGAAAGACAATAATAGCGTGAGAATAGAGAGAAGAAATGAGAATAAAAGTGAAAGCTGAATATAACCGTTAAAAATAGTTANTATTATTATTATTATTATTATTATTATTATTATTATTATTATTATTGTCGTTGTTGTTGTTGTTATTATTATTATTATTATTATTATTATTAATATTAATATTATTATGTGGCCTTTTTGGCTTATTCATTATTATGTTATCAGGTGGCACAGCATAACATGCCATAATGGCTTTATATTAGAGCTTGGGCAGGATACGCCCCTCTAAAATTTGGCATACCAGCAATGAGCGCAGGTACCGTACAGTGATGAGTGGGAGTTGAGACAGACAGATGGAATACTCTGAGAGTGTGAGCACCTGGGAGTTCCACTATGATGCATTGCATTTGACATGTAGTCACAATGATATAACATTCCTCATGCTAGTTGTACTTGACATATTTTATCAGTGTTGAGCTTAAAGTGTTAAACTTGAAAGCATGTCTAAATTATTGTACTATGTACAAACTAAATATGGAAGTTCTTTAAGTTATTACTGTCATTATCTTATTATATCTATATTGTTATTAGTTTGATTCGGATTGTATCTTTTTGAGCTCGTCACTGCTTTCAGCCCAATGTTAGTCCTGTAACTTATTGAGTGCATTGGGTCAGTTGTACTCATACTACACTCTGCACTTCGTGTGCAGATGGACGCGGTGGTTGTTAGATTTGGTGCAGTATCTGCTCTGAGACTATTGAGATAGTTGTTATGACGCCTGCAGACCTCGACTCTCCTTCCTTTCAGTTTATTCAGTAATGTTCTATTGTTTTTCAGACAGTTGTATTAGAAATTTAGACTATGTTGACACTTAGTAGTTCATATACTCGGTGACACCAGGATTTTGGGATTGTTGTAGTAGAGTCGCAGTTGTTCTTATCTGTTATTTGTGAGATTTTTCATTGTTCAACTTATTAAATCATGTTTTTAATGCAAAATACGCGGTTATTATGTGATTGTCGGTTTTCCTAGTAATGTAATAAGCCACATCACGACAGGTTGGGATTTGGGTCATGATATGTTGGTATCATTGAGTTTCAGGTCAGATATGGGTGGGTCGTAAATGGGTTTTATAAAACGGATAAAATATTTGACTCGTCCATATTTAATATGGATAAAACATGAAGAGTGCTAGTGTGATAATCCGATCTATCTTAACTTGTGGTCATCAATTTTCGAAAACGGATAATATGGATATAATCCATGTTTTATCCATTTTGAATAGATCAGTTATTCGACCCACTTTTTAGCGCATAATATGGGTGGATACTTGTAAAGTTTATCATTTTTTCCTAGTAGTACCTGTAATGATAGAAAGAAGTAGAGCAAAATAATTAAGGTGCATACAAGTTGGTCCAATCACGGTTATAACAAAAAACAAATTAATAAGATAACATCAACTTATTTTCACTCCAACTTCTCATTGTAATCATAGTATCATCAAAGATTGTGATGAGATGAACGAAATTTCTTCACATTCAATTAAATATGTCGAGTATGAGCCTTAAGAATTAAAAGTGTACGGATAGAAAGAGTTTTCTCTTTTACTTAGCTCTACTCAACATGAATTTAAATTAGCTGGATCAGATGGTTAGATATATATACTGATTGCATGGAGCAGAAGAGGAAAAAGAAGATGTTTCTAGTAAATAAGTTGCTCAACATTTGCATGCTTCTGCTTATACTCATTTTGCCGATATTAAACACATGATCTTGACTATATGGTTGATAGTCTTGAATTTTAGTTACTTTTGGAGACTGTTCAACTTTCTCTAATTGCATATTCATTCGGTTGTTTGTCTGCATATATACTCATTGGTTTTACTCCTGTGTCAGTTTTCTTTAGTCCAAATCCTATTTCTTGGTTTATAGGAAGAAGCATACTGTTGCTGAGGCCTGAGGTGTTGTGGTATCAACGTTTAATATATTATATATTTTCCTCTTTGATCTGCCTGTTATCGTTTATGATCATGTTAAGTATATCGCTGCAATAAGAAATATTGTGATGGAGAAGAGGGCAAAATTTTGAATAAAACCGTTAAAGATCCATCACAAATTCGTCACAAGTTGATGTATTCGGAATCGCAAACCAATCCGTTCTAATATTCTTTCGTGGAAGAAGTTCGTCTAAAGACACTTGAAAGGTGTATAAAAGTATACAATAATATATAAGAGGTGTTTATACACTCATATACACTACTATACAATTTTATACATCATTATACCAAAACTAACTTCTTCTTCTTCCTTGCGTCTTTTTTGAAATTTAACTCAAATCTTATTCAAATCTACTCCAAATCACTTCAAATTTAAATTTTGACCTGATTTTGATTTTTTCAATCAATTGAAACAACACTCAATCCAAACAACTAATAAACTAAAAACAAAAACCTATTTTCGAAAGCACAGCTTTGAATGGCCTTCAATGGAGGACTTCTATTCTTCAATTTTCTTACATTGCAGACACCTTTTGTCTGAAGAGAGGGATTAGAAATAAAATAAAATAATAAATCCATGAAAAAATGAGGATTCTTATCTCCAAAAGCTTCCACCTTTTATCTCTAGAAATTTCAATTTCTCTCCACTTTTTGTGGTCCTTTTGGGGCAAAAGAAAGTAGAGGGAAGAAGAAAGACAATAATAGCGTGAGAATAGAGAGAAGAAATGAGAATAAAAGTGAAAGCTGAATATAACCGTTAAAAATAGTTAATGTAGGCTAAATGTTGAAAAGCTTCTTTCATGTTACGTAGAACTTGACCCAAACATGGCAAGGATCTCAAAAATGTGCCATTTTTTGGTGGGGTATTATCACTTTTAGCCCGTGACAGAAACTATTTATATTTGGTAGCCAAAATGTATAAAATTTATATAATTTTTTGTATATAACATACAGAATATATATATATATATATATATACAAAAAAATATTTTTTCGGCTATTATTTTGAGGACCGCTATACAATGTCATTTTTCCTTTTTTGTTAGACTTTTAGCCCAAAGTAACTAGGGTCATAATTCTTCCTTAGATGATTTACGATTATTCCAATTATTTTTTAAAATTTTAAAAGCTCAAAAGGTGGTACTAGCTTGTAGAACTACTCTATGATTTTTAAATTCATAGCAAAAGGTGAAGCAAGTAGCAACCATATCTGATATAAAATCCTCAAAAACCAGTATATGAAATAAAATGAAAACTTTAAAGTTTGACCTTTCCTACCCTGGAAATTTCCCCATTAGGAGGATATATAGTATTTTCACACTTTCCTTCAAGCGTGATTCAAACCCAGAACTTAACGGCCGTGGGTGATGGTGCTTTACCAATTGAGCAAGCCTTACTTGTCACCCTATATTTCATTATTAATTTTGGGGAAAAAACAAAACGTTTTCTTTCCTCACAAAACAAAAAATGAAAAAACTCGAGAATCCCGAGATCCCAAGGTCGGTCAATTCAATAAATAAAAAACAAACATAAGAAATTTTGAAAAAATTCCTTAAATTTCAAATTCTTTTTTTTCTTTAGAAGAATTTATCTTTTCACTCTATTAATACGATTCCTTATTCATGCAAGTAAGGAAAAAGCTCTGAAAATATTCAAATTATTTACAATGAATAGTTCTTCTCCTTTTACTTTCCGTTTGTGCTTTATGCAGTTGTTAACATGTAGGAAGCAATATAATGGGTGGTTTGATTTTGGTTTGAATACGGCTTATGACGGGATAAGTTATGCTGTGATTAGTTATTCTGGTATTATTTTTTATCCACGGTTTGGTATGTTGTATTAAAAATTACAATTGCATAATTTCTAAGAAGAAAGTATAAGTTATCCCATCACTAATTATCTCACCCTTTACAAGGTATAAGTTATCCCGATACTAATTTTAATCCTGGGATAACTTATATCAGATTTGCTAACCAAACAAAGTATTAAGGTGACATTAAATTTTTATATCATCACTATACCTTCTAATACCTCATACCAAACGACCTCTTAGTATCAAATGTGTACTTTGGGTGTACTTCGAAGCTTTCTCCGCACCAGTGAATACATCAAAAGCTTTTAGCTTTTAGGAAGTTTTCTTTTCTATTGATTTTTCTGTATCATCAAATCTGTACATGGTATTGTATATATACAAAAGAAAAAGAGCAAAAAGAATATTCTTCCTAACTAACTTGTCACGGTTGTCCCATACATAATTGGTTGTGTGATAATTAATTTTATGTTTGTAAAAATAATTACAGAAAAGGAAAATCTTATCTACAAATACGTGTATATATTCTAGAAGTATCCAATGTTTTCAAATTTCTACTTTCTAAGTATGAGAATACATTGTGTTTTATTCTTTTCCTTTTGGGCTGCATTCTCCTTTTATTGAGCTGTATATTTGTAAATTGTTTGGCCTGCTCTGTAAGTCCAAAATCTCTAGCCCGTTTTCCTTTTATAATTTCATACAAGACCAAATCAAACCTTTCCTTAAACTTGTCAAAACATTTTTCTCTTTCATTCGATACAACCAAAGCCCTAATTTTCTTTCATCTTCCTTGTCTCTTTGACGATTAGAATCAGAATTATCAGTGTCAACACCCCCTCCCCTACCTCAAGTTGGAGGGGTGTGAAGAAACCCCCAACTTGCCGATACCTTGCTGATGATGAAGACCAGTAAGACGTTTGGTGAAGACGTCGGCAGGTTGAGAAACAAAGGGAACAAAATGTAGAGTAATGAGACCGGCATGGAACTGCTGGTGAACAAAATAACAATTAAGCTCCACATGATTGGTACCCTCATGGAAAATCGGATTCCTGACGATATGCATGGCGTCTTGACTATCAGAATGAATAGAGACTGGAAGAGATAGTGAAATGGCGAGGTCTGAGAGTAAAGGAACGAGCCAAGTATGTTCGGCAAGAATACGCCTCATGAATATGTATTACGCTTTGGCAGAAGAAAGGGAAATTAAAGGTTGTTTCTTTGATTTCCAAGAAACAGGAGAGCTACCAAGGCTAATAAAATAGCCGCTAAAAGAACGACGAGTCTTCGGAGAAGATCCCTAGTGGGAATCACAAAAACCAAGCAACTGGAAAGAGGGATCAGATCTAAAGAAAAAACCAAGACCCGAATTGACAAGCAAGTAACGAAGACAATGAATGGCTGCTTGAAAATTAAGTTGCCGAGGAGTTTCCATATATTGAATCAAATGTTGAACAATAAAGGATAAATCTGAGTGGGTATTAGTGAAAATATTGAGCATTCCTAACAGTTGATGATAAACAGTAGGATTAGGCAAAAGCTCACCAATATCATCATAGAGTTTAGTTGATGGCTCAAGTGGAGAAGCAGCAGCTTTCTTGTCAAGACAGACAAATTCAGACAACAATTCCAAGGTAAACCTTCTCTGTGTAACAATCTGTAAGGCCCCAGAAAATTTCGCTAAGTAATTTAAGGTTTCGTGGTGCCAAAGTAGGCTAATGTATTATATTATTGGAGTTTTTGGGTTGACCGGTGTGTTGGGGAGTTGAGATTTTTCATTCTCGCGTCGCCCAGCTTGTAGCACGCTGGATCGTGCTATATACCTCACCTAGACATGTCTATAGAGCATTGGACAGTGATATATCCCTTGTCTCGCCCGGTCTATAGCTAGCTACAGAGCGTACCTCGCCAGATCTATAGCTGGCTACAGAGCGTGCCTCTCCAGGTCTATATCTGGCTACAAAGCGTGCCTCACCAGGTCTATAGCTAGCTACAGAGCGTGCCTAGCCTGGTCTATTGCCCGATCTAGAATTTCGGAGTATCCATTCTTCTATTTGTTATAACCCAACCCAACTTCGATAAATAACCCTTGAAGCTCATTTTGGAGTAAAAATCTAATATTTTTAAAGAGAAGTGAGAGTGTTCTAGAGAAAGAAGCTCAAGTACTTTGTTCATCAAGATCTTGTCCAAGCCTTGAAATCCAACAAGAAATCCTTCAAGTTCTTCATCTAAGAGCTAAGGTTCCATGCCCTAGTTTTCAATTTCGAATTTGGGTGAAAGATGGTTGATTAAGAGTATGATTCTTGGGTGTAAGAGTATTATTTATAAATAAATGTACCAATAAGATTTGTGGGAAGATTGTTGAGCTCAAATAAGTAAAGATTGAGTTGTGAAGTGAAGGAAATCTTGTTGAAGAACCTTGTGGAAGAATCTTGTAGTTAAATTTGCACACCTAGTATTTGATAAAATTATCAAATGAGCTAGAACCATGAGCATCTTCCTAATTTTGGTTCAGTTTATTATATTTTTATAATAGATTGAAGTTTCTCAGAATTCCGGAATATTTTAGAGTTTAAGGAAGCTCGATCGAGGTATGGTTGCTAAACCTTTCTCCTAGAATTGAATCTCATGGTATCCATGTAATCTATATAAGTCCCGAATCATTCATTATGAAAGTGGCTATTCCGAATAAGCTTGTGTGCAAAGCTATATTGATGTTTGGCATATTTCGATATGTGTTGATATTACTTTACCCATGTTTTAACCACTTCTTGATGTTATTTGATCTTTAAAACTCCCAACATGGTGTAATTATTGGTTTGATGACTAATTAAGTTATGTGTGACGATTTAAGGTGTTCGGAGTGCAAAATATGAAGAAAAGGTGTTTTAGCCAGAGGAAGAAGGGTTGGATGCGTCGCATCCAACCTAGGAAAACATCATCCTTCGTGCAACCTAGGCAGTGAAGTCGGCTCATAGCGTCCGCCATAGCGTCCAAAACTAGGAAATAGAAGAGAAGGACGGATGCGTCTCATCCACCCTAGCGTCCAAAACTGGGAAGTAGAAGAGAAGGTGGATGCGTCGCGTCTACCCTCACATGCAAAGTTAAGAAATGGAGGACGAGGTGGATGCGTCGCATCTACCTTAGCATCAACCCCTGAAGCCAATTTGGATTAGAGTTAGGAGAACTCTAGATTATAACTTTTGGACGCAATATATAAGCTTTAAACGCCTCTTTGAAGAGAGAGGACAGATTGGGAAGAGGAGAAAAAGGCTATAACCAAGTTCAAAAACCACAGAATTC
>AWOL01S0083450.1:5408-16810 GCA_000715115.1 Nicotiana otophora | reverse complement strand
TCAAATTTGGACTTAGAACAAAGCTGGAACTTGCTGCCTACTGATGCAATTGCACCTGTGGAATGTTTCTCAAAGGTACGAGCTCGCAGAAGCGAGCCTGGTTGAACAGAAGTGAGATTTGGCTTGGAAAAGGCAGGGATCCCATCTGCGAAGGTTGGACCGCAAAAGCGGATAATGAGGGGGGCGAGCTGCTTCGCAGAAGCGGACAGCTTCTTCATAGAAGCGAGTCCTAAAAAGCAGACTTCATGTTCGCAGAAGCGAAGGCAGTCATAGAAGTAGTAGCTTCACCGCAAAAGCGGAACCGCAGATGCGGTTAAATTTTCCGCAGAAGCGAAACCTCTGGGCAGTGTACAAAAAATAGAAGGGTCCGAGATTTTCTCATTTTGGATATTTCAAACATGCGTTGAGGCAATTTTTCAGAGAGAATTCACTGGAAAGCTTGACGTAAGTCACTTATGATCATTGTTAGTCAATAATATTGAATTATCATTGATTATTCCGACTAGATTACATGTTTTTGAGGTGTAATTCGAGGATTTGGGCCTTGGGATTAGAAAATAAGATTTGAGGATTTGAAAGTCGAGTTGATGTCGGAATTTGGTATGGTTGGACTCGTGGTTGAATGAGAGTTCATATTTTATAACTTTTGTCGTGTTCCGAGACGTGGACCCCATTGACGATTTTTGAGTTGAATTTCGAATTTTATTAGAAAATTAGTATTTTCATATGAAATTAATTCCTATAATTTGTGTTCACTATATCGAATTAACTGTGACTAGATTCGAGGAGTTCGGAGGCTGATATGCGAGGCAAAGGCATATTGTAATAAAGAACTTGCACGGTTTGAGGTGAGTAACACTTCTAAACTTGGTTCTGAGGGTATGAATCCCTGAATTACGTGTTATGTGAATTGTTTGGAGGTGACGCACATTCTAGGTGACGGGCGTGTGGGTGTGCACTTAAATAAATTCCGTAGAGTTGTATATTCAAAGAATCATGTCATTATCCATATATCCTCCACGTGTTGAAGAAATCGATCCGAGACTTGTATTAAAGATCATGCTTAGGCTACGTGCCGATAATTTTGGGACCCAGATGGGTCGTGTTGCTGTTAAACTATTTGTTTAAATTGTAATTGTGTACTCAGTCACACCCATCATTTGCATATCATATCTCAGTCTCTGTTGTTATTCATTGATACATCATATCATCATCTCGGGTTGATTTTCATGTCAATGAGAGCCCGAGAGACTGGAGATTTTGAGTGATATTTATAGGATCGGGATGCATGTCGTAGCGTGTTTTATTTATTTATGCCTGGATCTGGTTTATTATAGCTCTAGGGCTGAAGGAGCCCCTCTGGAGTCTGCACCCCCACAGTGAGCGCAGTTTCTTTATATTTGGGATGGAGTTCCCTAGGCATGGAGTTGACTTATTTATTTATATTTGGGATGGAGTTTCCTAGGCACGGAGTTGCCTTGTTTTTATATATATATATATATATATATATATATATATATATACATATACATACTTGGGATGGAGTTCCCTGGGCTGGATTGGCCATATACAGTACTGAGTAATTGATGGAGTTCCCTGGGCTGGATTGGCCATATACAGTACTGAGTAATTGAGTATTCTGAGAGTATAAGTACACGGGGTTTCCATCGTGGTACATCACATACAACATTTATTTTGGCATGTACACATAGAGATGTCATATTTTTCATATTATGTAGGATTTATCTATTTTATTTGTACTGAGTTTAATTGCTAAACTTGAAAGCATGCCTACATTTATGTACTGTTATTTCTATACTGGACTGTACCTGTTGAGCTCGTCAATACTTTCAGCCCAAAGGTTAGTCTTGTTACTTATTGAGTACATGGGATCGGTTGTACTCATACTACACTCTGCACTTCGTGTGCAAATCCAGGTACTTCCGGATATGGTGGTTGCTAGATTTCGGAGTTACATCTATTGGAAACTATCGATGTAGCTGCTTGGCATCCACAGACCTTGACTCTCTTTCCTTTTAGCTTTTTGTACCGTTCTACATTTTTCCGACAGTGTTTGTATCAGGCATACTATGGTATCATTTAGATGCTCATGTACTCAGTGACACCGAGTTTGAGAATGTATTTATATCAGTATTTATGGGATTTTCTATTAAATTCAAATATTATGTTTTCAAACATAAAATAAGATAATGTTTTATTGAGATTATCGGCTTGCCTAGTATTGAGATAGGGGCCATCACGACATGTGTGATTTTGGGTCATGACAAGTTTGTATCAGAGCCTGGATTACGTAGGTCTCACGAGTCATGAGCAAGTTTAGTAGAGTCTTGCGGATCGGTATAGAGACGTCTGTACTTATCTTCGGGAGGCTGCCGAACCCTTAGGAAAATTTCACTTTCTTGTACTCTGTCGTGCGAATTTGTTGATTCCGGAAACTAAAATTCGGTTATTCTATTATCGCACAGATGGTGAAGACATGTACTACAGGATCGGACAGCTAGCCACCAATGCCACCAGTTAGGGCCACGAGAGGTCAGGGCCGTGTTAGAGGATGAGTCCGTGGTAGAGGTCGAGGTGTAGCTCGTACAACTGTTAGAGCAGCACCTGTAGAACCACCAATTGCTCCAGCTCGGGAGCATGTTACAGATATAGTTGAGCCGGCGGGGCCAGCTCATGCACCAACTATTCCTATTGTGATTCCAGGCCTTCAGGAGGTTTTATCCCAGATATTGACTATTTGCACTAGCCTTGCTAAGGTGGATTCGGCTCAGGCCGGGGGAGGTACTCATACCCGTATTGCCCATACTCCAGAGCAGGTAGTGCAGGGACTTCAGATACCAGGGGCACTACCAGTCCAGCCAGTTGCTGCTGGTCCTATTATGAATGACGAGGAGCAGAAAAGATTAGAGAGGTTTGGGAGACTCCATCCTCCAACTTTCAGTGGAACTGAGTCAGAGGATACTCAGGATTTCTTAAATAGATCCCAGTGGATGGTTCGTACAGCGGGTATTATGGAGACTAGTGAGGTCTCATTTACTACGTTTTAGCTGACTGGAGCAGCCTTCAGATGGTGGGAGACTTATGAGAGGAGCAGACTAGTTGGTGCAGCACCACTTTTATTGCATGAATTCTCTGTATTATTCCTAGAGAAGTTTGTGCTACAGAACCACAGAGAGAAACTGCATTGGCAGTTCGAGCATTTACGTTAGGAGGACCTATCCGTGACTCAGTACGAGATGCGGTTTTCAAAATTGGCTCGTCATGCAGTTTTGTTGGTTCCCACTGAGAGGGAGAAGATTAGGAGGTTCATTAATGTCCTCGACCATCAGTTCCGTTTTGTTAGGACCCTGGGAAATGTAGCAGATGCTAAATTTGACGAGGTGGTTGATAGTACTCGATGGCTAGAAATGGTCCATACTCAGGAACGTAAGGAGAGGGAGGTCAAGAGGTCTCGTGGTACGGGTAATTCCAGTGGTGTTCTGTCTTGGGGACAGTCCTATCACAACAGGGGTTGACCTTATAGGCCCGCTCAGATGGCTTGTCTAGCTCTTCATGGTGCATCAGCTAACCATGGTTCATACAGTGCTCGACCAAGTCAGTCTTCTCTTAGTGCACTTCCAGCTCAGAGTTCATCTCGTGTACCATTAATTCAGGGTTCATCTGTACCAGGTTCTTCTAGTAGCTACTCTGGTTTTCGAGGTCCACCTTATTACTTACCATCATTGTTTGAGAATGGTTGTTTTGAGTGTGGAGACATGGGTCATATGAAGAGAAATTGTCCCTCCTTTCGGGAGGTCCAACTTAGCACATGAGTCAGGCTGCGGCTCCTGCACCAGTTAATGTACTACCCGCCCAGCCATCATGGGGTGGGGCACAGGCAGCTAAAGGTCTCCCTAGAGGGGGAGGGGGATCAGGTGGCGGTCAGGCCCGATTTTATACTTTTCCTTCCAGGACAGATGTTGTTGCTTCAGATGGAGTATTCACAATTATTGTCTCAGTATGCCACAGGGAAGCTTCTATATTATTTGACCCCGGTTCTACATATTCGTATGTATCATCATATTTTGCTCGTTATCCCTGTGAGTCCTTAGTCTCATTTGTTCATGTATCCACGCCCGTGGGCGATACTATTATTGTGGATCGTGTGTATCTGTCGTATGTGGTAGCTATTAGGGGACTAGAGACTAGAGTTGATCTTTCATTGCTTAGTATAATTGATTTCGATATAATCTTGTGTATGGATTGGTTGTCTCCATGTCATATTATTCTGGACTATCACGCAAAAATTGTGGCGTTGGTGATACCGGGATTGCCGAAGGTCGAGTGGAGAGGTTCTCTAGATTATATTCCCAGCATGGTAATTTCTTACTTGAAGACCCAACGGATGGTTGGGAAGGGGTGATTGTCTTACTCTGTACCGGTAGTGCGAGATTTTCGGATGTATTTCCTGCAGACCTGTCGGGTATACCACCCGACAGGGATATTGATTTCCGTATTGACCTAGTGTCGGGCACTCAGCCCATTTCTATTCCTCCGTATCGTATGGCACCAGCTAAATTGAAAGAATTGAAATATCAACTTCAGGAACTTCTTGATAAGGTTTTATTAGGCCTACTATGTCGCCTTGGGGTGCACTGGTTCTGTTTGTGAAAACTAAAAACGGTACTATGAGGATGTGAATCGACTACAGGCAGTTGAACAAAGTTACAATCAAGAAGAAGTGCCATTTTCCACATATTGATGATTTATTTGACCAGCTTCAAAGAGCGAGGGTGTTCTCCAAGATTGATTTGAGGTCTGGGTATCATAAGTCTAAGATTCGGGATTCAGATATTGTAAAGACGGCATTCAGGACCCGTTATGGTCACTATGCATTTGTTGTGATTTCTTTTGGGCTGACCAACGACCCAACAACATTTATGCACTTGATGAATAGTGTATTTCAGGCGTATCCTGATTTGTTTGTTATAGTATTTATTGATGATATCCTGGTGTATTCACGTAACCAGGAGAAACATGCACAAAACTTGAGTACTGTATTACATAGGCTGATGGAGGAGAAACTTTATGCCAAATTCTCTAAGTGTGCGTTCTGGCTTAGTTTAGTGGCATTCTTGGGACACATAGTATCCAGTGAGGGAATTAAGGTGGATCCGAAGAAGATTAGAGTTGGCCCAGGCCATCTTCAGCTACGGAGATTCGGAGTTTTCTCAGCTTGGCCGGTTATTATCGTCGCTTTGTGGAGGGCTTCTCGTCTATTGCAATGCCCATGACTAAATTGACCCAGAAAGGTGCTCCATTCAGGTGGTCGTATGAGTGTGAAGAGAGCTTTCAGAAGCTCAAGACTGCCTTGACCACAACTCCAATTCTAGTTTTGCCTTCAGCTGCAAGCTCTTATACAGTGCATTGTCATGCTTCTCGGATCAGTATTGGGTGTGATTTAATGCAGGGGAGTAAAGTGATTGCTTATGCTTCGCGCCAGTTGAAGCTACATGAAAAGAACTACCTTGTTCAAGGTTTAGAATTGGTAGCCATCATTCATGCATTGAAGATTTGGAGGCACTATATCTATGGTGTGTCTTGTGAGGTATTTACAGATCATCAGAGTCTTCAACACTTATTCAAACAGAAGGATCTAAATTTGAGGCAGCGGAGATGGTTGGAGATGCTAAAGGCTATGATATTACCATTCTGTCTCATCCCGAGAAGGCCAATGTGGTGGCGGATGCCTTGAGTAGAAAGGCAGTGAGCATGGGTAGCCTTGGATTCATTCCTGTTAGTGAGAGGCCTCTAGCAGTTGATGTTCATGCCTTGGCCAATCAGTTCATGGGATTAGATATTTCGGAGCCCAGCTAGGTTCTAGCTTGTGTGGTTTCTCGGTCTTCCTTATATGACCGCATCAGAGAGAGCCAATATGATGATCCCCATTTCCTTGTCCTGAAGGACATAGTTCACCACAGTGATGCTAAAGATGTTATTATCGGGGATGATGGGATAATGAGGATGTAGGGTCGGATTTGTGTACCAAATGTAGATGGATTGCGGGAGTTGATTCTTGAGGAGGCCAATAAATCACGGTACTCCATTCATTCGGGTGCTGCAAAGATGTATCCGGATTTGAGACAACATTATTGGTGGAGAAGAATGAAGAAAGATATAGTAGGGTATGTAGCTCGATGTTTAAATTGTTAGCAGGTGAAGTACGAGCATTAGAGACTGGGCGGATTGCTTTAGACACTTGACATTCCGGAGTGGAAATGGGAGCGTATCACCATGGACTTCGTAGTTGGACTCCTACGGACTTTGAGGAAGTTTGATGATGTTTGGGTAATTGTGGATCGGTTGACCAAGTCCACGCATTTTATTCTAGTTGGGACTACTTACTATTTGGAGCTGTTGGCTGAGATTTATATCTGCGAGATTGTTCGCCTTCATGGTGTGCCAGTGTCCATCATTTCAGATCGGGGCACGCAGTTTACATCACAGTTTTGGAGTGCAGCGCAGTGAGAATTAGGTACATGGGTATTGTTGAGTACAATATTTCACCCTCAGACGGACGGACAATCTGAGCGCACTATTCAGATTTTGGAAGATATGCTACGTGCTTGTGTTATAGATTTTGGGGGTTCTTGGGATCAGTTTCTACCGCTTGCAGAGTTTGCTTACAGTAACAGCTACCAATCGAGCATTCAGATGGCTCCATATGAGGCTTTGTATAGAAGGTGGTGTCGGTCTCCGATGGGTTGGTTTGAGCCGAGCGAGGCTAGGCTATTGGGTACTTATTTACTTCAGGATGCTTTGGAAAAGGTTAAATTGATTCAGGATCGACTTCGCACGGTGCAGTCTAGATAGAAGAGCTATGCCAACCAAAAGTTTCGTGATGTTTCTTACATGGTAGGAGAGAAGGTACTACTTAGAGTTTCGCCTATGAAAGGTGTTATGAGGTTCGTGAAGAAGGGCAAGTTGAGTCCTCAATTTATTGGGCCTTTTGAAATACTTAAGAAGGTTGGAGAGGTGGCTTATGAACTTGCATTGCCGCCTAGTCTATCGGGTGTTCATCCAGTGTTTCATGTATCCATGCTCCGGAAGTATGTTGGAGATCCGTCTCATGTTTTGGATTTCAGTACAATAGAGTTGGATGGTAATTTGACTTATTATGTGGAGCCAGTGGCCATTTTGGACCGGCAGGTTCGAAAGTTGAGATCAAAGAACATAGCTTCAGTGAAAGTGCATTGGAAAGGCCAGTCAGTCGAAGAAGCTACTTCAGAGACTACGCGTGAGATGCAGAGAAAATATCCACACCTATTTGAGACTCCAGATATAATTTGAACCCGATATAGGACGAATATTTGTTTATGAGGGGGAGAATGTAACGACCCGACCGGTCATTTTGAGTATTACAGCCCCGTTCCCCCATTTACTACTTATCTCGTGTTAAATTATAATTATTTGACATGTCATGGAGGTTTCAGAATAAATTGGAACACTTGGTTCCAAGATGTAAAGCTTAAGTTGAAATAGTTGACTGGATGTTGACTTATGTGTAAATGACCCCGGAATAGAGTTTTGATGATTTCAATAGCTCTGTGTGGTGATTTTAGTTTTACGAGTGTGTTCGAAAAATTATTTGGAAGTCCAGAGTTAAATTAGACTTGAAATGGCGAATATAGGAATTTAAAGTTTGGATGTTTGACAGGGTGATTGACTTTTTGATATCGGGGTCCTAATCCAGTTTTGAAAATTTTCATAGGTTCGTTATGTCATATGACTTGTGTGCAAAATTTGAGGTCAATCGGACTTGTTTTGAAAGGTTTCGGCATCAAATGTAGAAGTTGGAATTTCTTAGTTTCATTAATCTTGAATTGTGGTATGATTCATGTTTTTAACGCTGTTCGATGTGATTTGAGGCCTCGACTAAGTTCTTATGATGTTTTTGGACTTATTGGTATCATTGGTTGAGGTCCTGGAGGCCTCTGAGTGAGTTTCGGATGGTTAACGGATCAAATGTGGACTTAGAATAAAGCTGGAACTTGCTGCCTACTGATGCAATCGCACCTACAGAACATGGGAGGTCCAACTCAGCACAGGAGTCAGGTTGCGACTCCTACACAGTTAATTCACTACCCGCCCACCCAACATAGGGTGGGGCACAGGCAGCTAGAGCCGATCAGGTAGCGGTCAGGCCCGATTCTATGCTATTCCTCCCAGGTCATATGTCGTTGCTTCAGATGTAGTAATCGTAAGTATCGTCTCAGTATGCCATAGGGAAGCTTCTATATTATTTGACCCTGGTTCCACATATTCGTATATATTGTCATATTTTGCTCATTATCCCCGTGAGTCCTTAGTCTCATCTGTTCATGTATCCATGCCTGTGGGCGATACTATTATTATCGACCATGTGTATCGATCATGTGTGGTAACTATTGGGGTACTGGAGACTAGAATTGATCTTTTATTGCTTAGTATGGTTGATTTTGATGTAATCTTGGGTATGGATTGGTCTTCTCCATGTCATGCTATTCTGTACTGTCACGCAAAAATCGTGACATTGGCGATACCTGCTGAAGGTTGAGTGGAGAGATTCTTTAAATTATATTCCCATCAGGGTAATTTCTTACATGAAGGCCCAATGGATGGTTGGGAAGGGGTGTTTGTCATATTTGGTCTTTGTGAGGGATGTTGATGTAGACACTCTTACTATTGACTCTATACCGATAGTGCGAGACTTTCCAGATGTATATCCTGCAGACCTTTCGGGTATGCCACCCGACAGGGATATTGATTTCGGTATTGACTTGGTGTCGGGAACTCAGCCCATTTCTATTCCTCTGTATTGTATGGCACCAGCTGAATTGAAAGAATTGAAAGAGAACTTTCATGCACTTCTTGATAAGGAGTTTATTAGGCCTAGTGTGTCGCCTTGGGGTGCACCGGTTCTGTTTGAGAAAAAGAAAGACAATACTATGAGGATGTGCATCGACTATAGGCAGTTGAACATAGTTACAATCATGAACAAGTACCCTTTGCCACGTATTGATGATTTATTTGACCAGATTCAAGGAGCGAGGGTGTTCTCCAATATTGATTTGAGGTATGGGTATCATCAGTTGAAGATTCGAGATTCAGATATTCTAAAGACGACATTTAGGTCCCTTTATGGTCACTATGAATTTCTTGTGATGTCTTTTGGGTGGACCAACGCCCCAACAACAGTTATGCACTTGATGAATAGTGTATTTCAGCTGTATCTTGATTTGTTTATAGTAGTATTTATTGATGATATCCTAGTTTACTCACGTAGCCAGGAGGAACATGCACAACACTTGAGTACTGTATTACAGAGGCTGTGGGAGGAGAAACTTTATGCCAAATTCTCTAATTGTGAGTTCTGGCTTAGTTCGGTGGCATTCTTGGGACACACGGTGTCCAGTGAGGGAATTAAGGTGGATCCGAAGAAGATAGAGGCAGTTCATAGTTGGCCCAGGCCATCTTTAGCTACGGAGATTCGGTGTTTTTTCGGCTTGGTGGATTAATATCGTCTCTTTGTGGGGGGATTCTCGTCTATTGTATCGCCCATGACTAAATTGACCCAGAAAGGTGCTCTATTTAGGTGGTCGGATGAGTGTGAAGAGAGCTTTTAGAAGCTCAAGACTCCCTTGACCACCGCTCCAGTTCTAGTTTTGCCTTCAGCTGCAGGATCGTATACAGTGTATTGTGATGCTTCTCGGATCGGTATTATGTGTGTTTTAATGCAAGAGGGTAGAGTCATTGCTTATGCTTTGTGCCAGTTGAAGCCACAAGAAAAGAACTACCAAGTTCATGATTTAGAATTGGCAGCCATCGTTCATGCATTGATTATTTGGAGGCACTGTCTCTATGGTGTGTCTTGTGAGGCATTTGCAGATCATCGGAGTCTTCAACACTTATTCAAATAGAATGATCTAAAATTGAGGCAGCGGATATGGTTGGAGCTGCTAAAAGACTATGATATTACCATTCTCTATCATCTCGGGAAGGCCAATGTAGTGGCCGATGTGTTTAGTAGAAAGGTGGTGAGTATGGGTAGCCTTGCATTCATTCCTGTTGGTGAGAGGCCTCTTGCAGTTGATGTTCAGGCCTTCGCCAACCAGTTCGTGAGATTAGATATTTCGGAGCCCAGTCGGGTTCTAGCTTGTTTGGTTTCTCAGTCTTCCTTATATGACCGTATCAGAGAGCGCCAGTATGATGATCCCCATTTGCTTGTCCTGAAGGACACGGTTCATCCCGGTGATGCTAAAGATGTTACTATCGGGGATGATAGGATAATGAGGATGCAAGGTCGGATTTGTGTTCCAAATGTAGATGTATTGCGGGAGTTGATTCTTGAGGAGGCCTACAGTTCGCGGTACTCCATTCATCCGGGTGCCGCAAAGATGTATCAGGACTTGAGACAGCACTATTGGTGTAGAAGAATGAAGAAAGATATAGTAGCGTATGTAGCTCGGTGTTTAAATTGTCAATAGGTAAAGTACGAGCATCGGAGACCGGGCGGATTGGTTTAGAGACTTGAAATCCCATAGTGGAAATAAGAGTGTATTACCATGGACTTCGTAGTTGGACTCCCACGGACTTTTAGGAAGTTTGATGTTATTTGGGTAATTGTGGATCGGTTGACCAAGTCCGCGCATTCTATTCTAGTTGGGACTACTTAGTCTTTCGAGCGGTTAGCTGATATTTATATCCGCGAGATTGTTTGCCTTTACGGTGTGCCAGTGTCCATCATTTTAGATCGGGGCACGCGATTTGCATCAGAATTTTTGAGAGCAGTGCAACGAGAATTAGGTACACATGTAGAATTGAGTACATCATTTCACCCTCAGACGGACGGACAGTCCGAGTGCACTATTCATATATTGGAAGATATGCTACGTGCTTGTGTTATAGATTTTGGGGGTTCTTGGGATCAATTTCTTTTCGTTTGCAGAGTTTGCTTACAATAACAGCTACCAATCGAGCATTCAGATGACTCCGTATGAGGCTTTGTATGGGAGATGGTGTCGGTCTCTGGTGGGTTGGTTTGAGATGTGTGAGGCTAAGCTATTGGGTATTGATTTAGTTTAGGATGCTTTGGAAAAGGTTAAATTGATTCAGGATCGACTTCGCATGGCGCAGTCTAGACAGAAGAGCTATGCCGACTGGAAGTTTCACGATGTTGCTTACATGGTAGGAGAAAAGGTACTACTCAGAGTTTCGCTTATGAAAGGTGTTATGAGGTTCGGGAAGAAGTCAAGTTGAGTCCTCGATTTATTGGGCCTTTTGAAATACTTAAGAAGGTTGGAGATGTGGCTTATGAACTTGCATTGCTGCCTAGTCTATCAGGTGTTCATCTAGTATTTCAT
>AWOL01S0083448.1:9912-28778 GCA_000715115.1 Nicotiana otophora | reverse complement strand
AGGTCTGTGGCACAAACTTCTCTAGAAATAATACGGAGAACGCATGTCACGATAGTGGTGTTGAACCAACTAGTCTTCTCCTCTTATAAGTCTCCCACTATCTAAAGGCTGCTCCGGTCAGCTGAAAAGCAATAAATGAGACTCCACTAGTCTCAAGAATACCGTTGTACGAAGCAACCACTTGCATCTGTCCAATAAATCCTGAGCATCCCCTGACTTAGCACCACTAAATGATGGAGGTCTAAGCCTCCCAAATATCTCAAGTCTCATCTGCTCATCATCTGCCATAACAGGGATTACCGGGGCCTGAGCAGGTGTAGCCGGCTGGGCTGGTAGTGCCCCCGGTATCTGAAGTCCCTGCACTACCTACTCTGGAGTACGAGAAACAGGGTTATGAGTACCTCCCCCGACCTGAGAAGTGGCTGGTGCGGCCTGAGCGGAAACCACCTGAACAAGGCCTGTGCAAACAACCATTATATGTGCTACAGCCTTCTAAAGTCCTAGGATCACAATGGCACTGTTGGTGTCTGAGCTGGTCCCGCCGGCTCAACTACATTTGGAATGTGCTCCTGAGCTGGAGCAGCTGGTTGTGCTACAGGTTCTTCTCCAACTGCTGTGCGAGCGACACCTCGACCTCTACCTCGGCCTCGACCTCTACCACGGCCCCGGCCTCCTGCGGCCTTAACTGGTGTCACTGGTGGCTGACCATCCTATTCGGTAGTACGTGTCCTCACCATCTATGAGAGAATAGAATAACATAAATTTAGTTCCCGGAATCAATAAATTCGCACGACAGAGTACAAGAAATTGAAATTTTCCTGAGGGTTCAGCAGCCTCTCGAAGATAAGTACAACGTCTCCGCACCGATCTGTAAGACTCTACTAAACCTGCTCATGACTCGTGAGACCTATGTAACCTAGGCTCTGATACCAACTTGTCACGACCCAAAATCCTAACATGTTGTGATGGCGCCTATCTCAATACTAGGCAAGCCAATAACCTCAATAAATCACAATAATCTCTTAAGTTTGAAAATATAATATTTGAATTCCATAGAAAGCCTCACCATCTAAGATACAAAACACTCCCGAAACCTGATGTCACTGAGTACATGAACATCTAAACAATAACAAAGTCTGACGAATAAGAACACTGTCTGAGTATATAGAACAGCACAATAACTGAAAGGAAAGAGAGTCAAGGTATGCGGACGCCAATCAGCTACCTTGATAGTCTCCAACAGATAATTCCTCAAATATGGCAACTGCCGTATTCGGAAGTACCTGGATCTGCACACGAGGTGGAGAGTGTAGTATGAGTACAACCAACTCAATAAGTAACAAGACTAACCCCTAGGATAAAAGTAGTGACGAGCTCAATAGGTATAGTCTGGTATAAAAATAAGAGTACAAAAATGTAGGCATGCTTTTCAGTTCAACAGTTAAACTCAATATAGGAAAAATAGATAATATCTATATGATAAGAGGAATATGACGTCACCATATCTACATGACAAAGTATATGTTGTGTGTGATGTACCACAATAGAAGCCTCGTGTGCTCACACTCTCAAAATACTCAATCACTCAGTACTGTATATGGAAAGTACAGTCCAGGGAAGATCCATCCCAAGTATATGTGTATATCCATCAACTGATAATCAGTCACTTAGTACTGTATAAGGCCAATCCAGCCGAGGGGAAGATCCATCCCCAAATATTAATGATTCGTACAAGATCCATGTCCAGGAAAACTCCATCCCTCAATATAAATGCTTCGGGCTAGATACTTGCCCTGGGAAGATCCATCCCTCAATATATATATCTATGTCAAGATCCATGCCCAGGGAAGATCCATCCTATATATATATATCAATTGCGTCACTATGGGGGGTGCAGACTCCGGAGGGGCTCCTTCAGCCCAAGCACTATAATAGCCAAATCCAGGCATAAATAAATAAATAAACATAAATATCACTCGGAATCTCCAGTCTCTCGGGCTCTCAATGACACGAAAATCAACCTGACATAATGATATGATGTATCAATAATTGACAATAGAGACTGAGATATGATATGCAAGTGACAGATGTGACTTAGTATAACAGTATATTTTAAACGAATAGTTCTACAGCAATACGACCCATGTGGGTCCCAAAATATATTGGCGTGTAGCCAGAACATGATCTTTAATATGAGTCTCAGCTCAATTACTCTAACACGTGGAGGATATGCGGATAATGACATATATTTAATTATGAAAATCTACAGAATCAATTAAGTCACAATTCTAATGATGCATGCCCACACGCCCGGCACTTAGCATGTGCGTCATCTCCAAACAATTCATACAACACATAATTCAGGGATTCATACCCTCAAAATCAAGTTTAGGAGTGTTACTTACCTCAAACCGCATAGTTTCTTACACTGCTATGCCCTTACCTCGTGAATTAGACTCCGAAAGTCTCGTATCTAGCCACAATTAACTCGATTCAGTCAATACAAATTATTGGAATTAATTCCATAATAAAATACTAACTTTCTAACAAAATCTGAAATTTAACTCAAATATCACCCGTGGGGCCTACGTCTCGGAACCCGACAAAAATTACAAAATCCGAAAGCCCATTCAACCACGAGTCTAACCATACCAATTTTACCAAAATCCGACCTAAAACTCTTCAAATCTTATTTTCAAATCCATACGTTCAAATCCTCAATTTACACCTCAAAAACATGTAATCTAGTCAGATTATTCGATGATAATTCAATATTATGGAGTAGAAATGATCACAAGTGACTTACCTCAAGATTTCCCGTGCTTTCTCGCTCAAAGATAGCCTCAACCCGTGTTGTAAATGTTAGAAATGACAAAAATCTCGGACTCCTCTAATTTTAACATTCTGTCCAGGATTTTCGCATCTGCGACCCCCGATCCGCACCTGCGGAACTGCTTCTGCGGTGAAATTTCCGCTTCTGCAGAAGCCACTTGGTTTCCCAAACTCCACACCTGCGCTCCATCTCCCGCCACTTTGGAGACACTTATGCACTCTTTCGCCCGCGCCTGTGGAGTTGCTTCTGCGCTAAATGAGCCGCATCTGCGGCATCATACCTGCGGCTAATTTCTCGCAGGTGCGGTCATACCAGAAGTCCGAATTTGATCCGTTAACCATCCGAAACTCACCTGAGACCCTCGAGACCTTAACTAAATACACCAACATGTCCTAAAACATCATAGGAACTTAGTCGAGCCTTCAAATCATATCAAACAATGCTAGAACCACGAATCATACTCCAATTCAATCTTAATGAACTTTTAAACTTCCAATTTTCACAAACGACATCGGAATCTATCAAATCACATCCGATTGACCTCAAATTTTGCACATAAATTATAAATGACATAACGGACCTATTCAAATTTCCAAAATTAGATTCCGACCCCAATATCAAAAAGTCAACCCCCGGTCAAACTTCCCAAAAATGCAACTTTCGCCATTTCAAGCCTAATCCACTACGAACCTCCAAATAATTTTTCGGACACGCTCCTAAGTCCAAAATCACCATACGGAGCTCTAATGAAATCATTAGAATTCAAATCCGAGGTCGTTTACACATAAGTTAGCATCCGGTCAACCTTTCCATCTTAAGTTTTATATTATGAGACTAAGTGTCTCATTTAACTCTGAAATCCTTCCAGACCCAAACACATTAATCTAGTAAGTTATAAAATAGCTGTAAAGCATAAATTAAGCAGTAAATAGGGGAACGGGTCTGAAATACTCAAAAAGATCGGTCGGGTCATTACAATTTCTCCCTTGTGATGGATACTTTAATGCGTTTCAACATCGGCCCCTGAGGGACATCAGCCCCACCAATGATCATGTTAATGACGTGTTGAGTTTCTTCTTGTTCGGTATGTTTGTTAGAATCTCTATTCCTGAAATGATTCTTGGTTTGGTCGCTCAGGAATTCTTGAAGATGCCCGCTGTTGAATAGTCAGGCTACTTCCTCTCTCAATTGTCGGCAATCCTCCGTTCTGCGGCCGTGAGTGCCGTGATATTTACATATATTGTTAGGATCCCTTTAGGTTGGTTTGGATTCTAGATATCAAGGCCATTTGGTATCTTCGATGCGTACGATAGCTGATACAATGGCGGCAACATCGATATTAAGTTATATTCTGATAACCTTGGTGCTTCTTTAGGCCCGATGGGCCTATCGAAGCTATTTTTGCTCATGAGTCCCTGGTTGCTATGACCTTTGTCGCTTCTCCTTTCATTTCTCATAGAGTTCCGCCCAGACCCACTGCTTCTTCGGTCTCCTTTATACGGCTGGTACCGATTCCTTTTTGGTCTCGGTTCACGACCGATGTCTCTCTTGGCTCTATCTATGTTTATGATGGGATAAACAGACCCCGAAGGGGCCCCGAGTTGATCATCTTCCACTCTGATCTTTGATTGATACTGGTTATGCATGTCGGCCCAAGTAATGGCCAGATAGTTTACTAGGTTTTGTTTCAACTGCTGTGAAGCCACCGAGCTTCGGATATTGAGTCCCGAGTGAAAGGTTGAACAACCCAATCATCAGCAACCGACGGTAGGTCCATCTGAAATCGGGACACGAACTCTCTAAGCATCTCATTATCTTTTTGTTTTACTTTGAAAAGGTCTGACTTACTAGTCTCGACCTTGATGGCACCAGCGTGTGCTTTCATGAAAGAATCTGCAAGCATAGCAAATGAGTCAATAGAATTAGGTGGTAAGTTGTGATACCATATCATAGCTCCCTTTGACAGGGTCTCTCCAAATGTTTTCAGCAGAACAAACTCGATCTCATCATCCTCCAAGTCGTTCCCATTGATGGCACATATATAAGAGGTTACATGTTCATTTGGATCGGTCATTCCATTATACTTAGTTATCTCAGGCATACGGAATTTCTTAGGGATTAGCTTTGGAGCCGCACTCGGGGGAAAAGGTTTTTGCACGAACTTCTTGGAATCTAGGCGTTTCAATTTCGATGGTGCTCCTGGGATCTGGTCTACCCTGGAATTATAGGTTTTCACTTTTTGTCATTAACTCTGATTTTCTTTTCCCTCGACTCCACTCGTTTTGTCAGTTTCTCGAGCATTTTTATGATTTCGGGGTTAGTCCCTAATTCGCTCTCGTTAGATGTTTCTGCAACTAGTTCGTCCATGCGAGTAACTTTTCTGGGCGGATTGGGTTCGACTCTACTCGGTGCGCGGCTTTGGTTTTGTAACTGGGCTATCGCCTCTTGTTGAGCTTGCAACATTTCGAAGATCAACCTTAAACGGATCCTGTCTCCACCAATGTTTTGCGTATTTTGAGCCGCTGATTGGGCTCCACCACGGACGCAATTTTCGAGATCGGTTGGCAGGTTCGTGTCGATAGTGACATGTGATTTAGTGTCAATTGGGTCTGCGACCGGAATTTTGAAGGGATCAGCATACGGTACCTCATTACTGGGCACTATGTTGTTATTTGCACCGTGATAACCGGACTCGTTGTCAACATATAGGGGTGCTGATTCGGAGTTCAACATTTTGTGTTTTAACCTGAAATGAGAGACACTTCAAAGAGCAAGCATAAAATAGTGTGTGTTGGAGATTTGTATGAAATAACCACTATAATCCTTAGCCCCACGGTGGGCGGCAAACTGTTTACTCTCAAAATCGGATAACAATTAAATTTGTACGTGGTTTTAAGAGTACGTGATCTAGATTGATACAAAATGATAAATCAGATTGAAATTGAAATAAACAATGGAAAAATAAATGCAAACCACACAAGTTGAGCAGTCTTAGCCTTAGAAGGTTAGCCGCCCTCGAGCCAAAAGTATTTTTATCGATATCAGAACAGAATGACAATAGAATAATAAGAACTAAAAATAACAATATATTTCTTTGGGTTGCGAGTTACAGTATTTTCAATGAATTATTAGACCCCCTTTATATAGTAGAGGAGTCCTACTTTAGGGATAATTCTATAAAAGGTAAAAAAAAACTCTTGATTCGCCGATTGCCGGTTCCTTATTGACACATGCCGAGATTTCCGCTGCAATATCCAACTGGTCACGGATATTTCGGTCTTCTGTTAGTTATCTCAACAATGTCTCTCCGAGCTCGTTCCAGGGTATGGTCGACACCGGACTCACCGCTAGTCCAAGGCAGGCGTTCCGACCTCGGGTCCTAGCTCGGTGGGACTCGAGGTCGATCTTTATTCCTTGGTTGCCACGTTACAAACCTAATCTACCAAGTCGTAAGCGAGCTCGATTTCGACCGTATACACCAATGATTGACAACCTAGAAATCGATCAATATATTGATTAGTTCCGAAAATGGAGAGGATTAATATGATATTATGAATATTGANAACAACCCAATCATCAGCAACCGACGGTAGGTCCATCTGAAATCGGGACACGAACTCTCTAAGCATCTCATTATCTTTTTGTTTTACTTTGAAAAGGTCTGACTTACTAGTCTCGACCTTGATGGCACCAGCATGTGCTTTCATGAAAGAATCTGCAAGCATAGCAAATGAGTCAATAGAATTAGGTGGTAAGTTGTGATACCATATCATAGCTCCCTTTGACAGGGTCTCTCCAAATGTTTTCAGCAGAACAAACTCGATCTCATCATCCTCCAAGTCGTTCCCATTGATGGCACATATATAAGAGGTTACATGTTCATTTGGATCGGTCATTCCATTATACTTAGTTATCTCAGGCATACGGAATTTCTTAGGGATTAGCTTTGGAGCCGCACTCGGGGGAAAAGGTTTTTGCACGAACTTCTTGGAATCTAGGCGTTTCAATTTCGATGGTGCTCCTGGGATCTGGTCTACCCTGGAATTATAGGTTTTCACTTTTTGTCATTAACTCTGATTTTCTTTTCCCTCGACTCCACTCGTTTTGTCAGTTTCTCGAGCATTTTTATGATTTCGGGGTTAGTCCCTAATTCGCTCTCGTTAGATGTTTCTGCAACTAGTTCGTCCATGCGAGTAACTTTTCTGGGCGGATTGGGTTCGACTCTACTCGGTGCGCGGCTTTGGTTTTGTAACTGGGCTATCGCCTCTTGTTGAGCTTGCAACATTTCGAAGATCAACCTTAAACGGATCCTGTCTCCACCAATGTTTTGCGTATTTTGAGCCGCTGATTGGGCTCCACCACGGACGCAATTTTCGAGATCGGTTGGCAGGTTCGTGTCGATAGTGACATGTGATTTAGTGTCAATTGGGTCTGCGACCGGAATTTTGAAGGGATCAGCATACGGTACCTCATTACTGGGCACTATGTTGTTATTTGCACCGTGATAACCGGACTCGTTGTCAACATATAGGGGTGCTGATTCGGAGTTCAACATTTTGTGTTTTAACCTGAAATCAGAGACACTTCAAAGAGCAAGCATAAAATAGTGTGTGTTGGAGATTTGTATGAAATAACCACTATTATCCTTAGCCCCACGGTGGGCGGCAAACTGTTTACCCTTAAAATCGAATAACAATTAAATTTGTACGTGGTTTTAAGAGTACGTGATCTAGATTGATACAAAATGATAAATCAGATTGAAATTGAAATAAACAATGGAAAAGTAAATACAAACCACACAAGTTGAGCAGTCTTAGCCTTAGAAGATTAGCCGCCCTCGAGCCAAAAGTATTTTTATCGATATCAGAACAGAATGACAATAGAATAATAAGAACTAAAAATAACAATATATTTCTTTGGGCTGCGAGTTACAGTATTTTCAATGAATTATTAGACCCCCTTTATATAGTAGAGGAGTCCTACTTTAGGGACAATTCTATAAAAGGTAAAAAAAACTCTTGATTCGCCGATTGCCGGTTCCTTATTGATACATGCCGAGATTCCCGCTGCAATATCCAACTGGTCATGGATATTTCGGTCTTCTGTTAGTTATCTCAACAATGTCTCTCCGAGCTCGTTCCAGGGTATGGTCGACACCGGACTCACCGCTAGTCCAAGGCAGGCGTTCCGACCTCGGGTCCTAGCTCGGTGGGACTCGAGGTCGATCTTTATTCCTTGGTTGCCACGTTACAAACCTAATCTACCAAGCCGTAGGCAAGCTCGATTTCGACCGTATACACCAATGATTGACAACCTAGAAATCGATCAATATATTGATTAGTTCCGCAAATGGAGAGGATTAATATGATGTTATGCNGATTTCGACCGTATACACCAATGATTGACAACCTAGAAATCGATCAATATATTGATTAGTTCCGAAAATGGAGAGGATTAATATGATATTATGAATATTGATGAATATGGTCTAATTTAAACTAAAAGTAGATACCATGACTATTGCATTCCATTAACTCATTAAATGTTGAACATAAATTTAGTAATATGCTAATAATGTAAAAAAATATTATTTATCAAATAGACAAGAAATGATTCTATTTACTGAAATAATTGCTAAAAAGGATTAGGCATGTAAAATACTCATATAAAAAATATAAATAGCAAATTTTAAAGAAAATTTCCAGATATTTAGCAGCAATAACTATTTTAATCACACGACAATAAAATAATTACTATATTTCCTAGAACTCAATGCAATAAACACACACTCGATGCATTTATTTCCTTAAAAGAAACCAAAGGATTTCAGTTTTACTGGGAATCTTCTCCTTAATTAAGATAATTTACTTCCTAAGTTAGCGTCCCAATCGCCCGATAATAGCTTCTTCCATTACGGGTATAACATGTTATATTCTATATATTGCGTATATTATGCAAAGAGATGAGAAGCAACAAATAGAAAAGAAACAATAAAAATATCTGCTTTATTTATTCTGCCATGGATAATAGAATCATAATTTTTGTTCAACATGAGGGGGAATGGGATATGCAGCACAACTTCAAGAATCTCAATGTTAATGGGGTCAATATGGATTGGGATTGTAAATCCATTCGCTTTGAGATATCAAAAATTCTTGGAGTTGATGCAAACATGGATATGATGGATATTAAATATTTCGATGGAAGAGAATTGTTCGCCAATAAAAAAATACGACGACAAAAATTTAGGCTTGTACATGGAATTGAAAAGAAAATAATTTTAATAATACGCTAATAATGTAAAAAAATATTATTTATCAAATAGACAAGAAATAATTCTATTTACTGAAATAATTGCTAAAAAGGATTAGGCATGAAAAATACTCAGATAAAAAATATAAATAGCAAAATTTAAAGAAATTATTCAGAAATTTAGCAACAATAACTATTTTAAACACATGACAATAAAATAATTACTATATTTCCTAGCACTCAATGCAATAAATACACACTCAATACATTTATTTCCTTAAATGAAACCAAAGGATTTCAATTTCACTGGGAAATTTCTCCTTAATTAAGATGATTTACTTCCTAAGTTAGCGTCCCAATCGTCCGATAATAGCTTCTTCCATTACGGATATAATATTTTATATTCCATATATTGTGTATATCATGCAAAGAGATGAGAAGCAACAAATAGAAAAGACATGACAGAAATATCTGCTTTATTTATTCTGCCATGGATAATAGAATCACAATTTTTGTTCAACATGAGGAGGAATGGGATATGCAGCACAAATTTAAGAATCTCAATGTTGATGGGGTATTGATCAATATGGATTGGGATTTTAAATCCATTCACTTTGGGATATCAAAGATTCTTTGAGTTGATACAAACATGGATATGTTGGATATTAAATATTTCGGTGGAAGAGCTTTTTTAGAAAATAAAAATATACGACGACAGAAATTTAGGCTTGTACATAAAATTGAAAAGAAACAAACTAACATTCACTGATTCCTCCGTGTATAACATTGAAGGAGCAAGGTAGTGATAGTATATGGTTGAATTCAATTTTTAACGAATCAAACTTCAATGTTTCGCAGGGAAATCGATCAATATATTGATTAGTTCCGAAAATAGAGAGGATTAATATGATGTTATGCATATCGATGAGTATAGTCTAATGTAAACTAAAAGTAGATCCCCTAACTATTGAATTTCATTAACTCATTAAATGCTGAACATGATTTTAGTAATATGCTAATACTGTAAAAAAATGTTATTTATCAAATAGACACGAAATGATTCTATTTACTGAAATATTTACTAAAAAAAGATTAGGCATGTAAAATACTTCGATAAAAAATATAAATAGCAAAAGTTAAAGAAAATTTCAAAATATCTAGAAACAATAGCTATTTTAAACACACGGCAATAAAATAATTGCTATATATCCTAGCACTCATTGCAATAAACACGCATTCAATGCATTTATTTCCTTAAAAGAAACCAAAGGATTTCAGTTTCACTAGGAATCATCTCCTTAATTAAGACGATTTACTTCCTAAGTTAGCGTCTGAATCATCTGATAATAGCTTCTTCCATTATGGATATAATATTTTATATTTCATATATTGAATATATTATGCAAAGAGATAAGAAGCAACAAGTAGAAAGGAAACAACAGAATATTTGGTTTATTTATTCTGCCATGGATAATAGAATCACAATTTTTGTTCAACATGAGAGGAATGGGATATGCAACACAATTTTAAGAATCTCAATGTTGATAGGGTGTTGATCAATATGGATTGGGATTTTAAATCTATTCTGTGACGACCCAAAATCCATTAAAGGTCGTGATGGCGCCGGACACCGCTGTCAGGCAAGCTAAAAATAAATACTTAATTAGGTTCTCATTTTTAATATTTTTGAAATCATATTTCCTTCAATTAAATAGTAAAACGTGAAATTTATAAAGTAAATAATAATATTATTAACAATTTCAATATAGTACAATCCAATTCACCCCAAAATTTGATGTCACGGGTGCATGAACCTTAACTAGGAATGTAAAATCAAATACAATATTTGTCCGGAATACAAATTCGGACAGGAAAAATATAAAAACTGTGAAGCAGACTCTGCTGGCTACGGACTCGTAACGTGAAATGCAGCTCACCTAAATTCCCGCAATAGCCGCGCCTCTGCGCCCACAAGGCCTCTAGACATATATGCACATGCATAAAAATATGCAGTAAGTGTAGTATGAGTACGTAAATCAACGCGTACCCAATAAGTGTCTCGCCTAACCTCGAAGAAGTAGTGACGAGGGGTCGACTTCGACACTTTCTATGGGCTATAAATAAAATATCAATGATATAATTAAGAATGGATTACGTAGAACGGTTGTAAGCTCAATATCATGAAATAAGTAAATAATTCTTTTGTTCACAAAAAATTTCCAAATTTATTTTCATCATTTAACATTTTTTTGTATCTCGGGCCAATGAAAGAAATATCAATTATTATCAATTCCAAAAATATATCATGTGAAATTCATGCTGAGGTCGTACGGCCCGATCCAATATAAATATTTAAACTGTGCACTGCCGAGGGTCGAACGACGCGAACCATAGATGCATCTATCTGCTATCGAGGCGTTCGGCCCGCTCCACAAAAGAGAAAATACATTGTACAACCAATTCAAGATTTATTAAGGGGCAAATATTCCAAAATTTTAAATTCTCATTTAACGGTCAAGTAAATGAAGTTTAGCGTTTTTTACAATTCCTTTATCGAGTTTCTAAATGTCTTAAACAATTAAATTAACAAGTAGGGCGCAAACATCGCAAGTATAACATGGTATGGGTCCTAGACTACCCATACATAAGCATAATAGTAGCTACGCACGGACTCTCGTCACCTCGTGTGTACGTAGCCCCCACAAATAGAAACACATAATGATTTGATTCACCTATGGGGTTAATTCCCTCATACAAGGTCAGAAAGGATACTTACCTCACTCCGAAATTCCATAACCGGCTCTAAAACCTTTCCAACAACTCAAACCAATGCCCATCAGTCCAAAACTAGTCAATAAAAGTGAAAATCCATAAATATATACTTTAATACTCATAATTAATCAATTTATAATAATTTCCAACTCCGCTCAAAAAATCGATAAAGCAATCCTCCGGCCCACGGGCCCGGATTTTCAAAATTGACAAACACTACCCATAGCACTACGAACGCAAATATATAATTTATTCTCTATTTCATGCCCAAATTCGTGATTAAAATCCAAGAATACCAATTTCTAGGTTTTTATTCAAAATCCCAAATTTCTATCAATTTTCATGTTTAAATCCTTATACAACCCATGTATTTGACTTATAATAAGTGGGAATCACTTACCTTGTGTTTCTTTGTAAAAATCCATCTTTGAAGCTCACCAAATATCGCCCCAACCAAGATAAAATGAAAGAAAATGGGTCAAATCCAGTTCTTAAATAACCCTTCTTCCTAGCGACTTCTCGCACCTACGGTCACTTGGCCTCTTCTGCGGTTCCGCAGGTGCGGCAATTATTCCGCTTTTGCGGAGATGCCCCCAGCTAGCCGCTTCCGCTTCTGCGAAGATGCCCCCAGCTACCCGCTTCCACTTCTGTGCCTTTCCTTCCACATCTGCGCCTTCGCAGGTGCGGACATTCCCTCGCACCTGCGCTCCTGTCCAACTCACCCAACATCGCTCTTGCGACCCTCATGACCTCTTCTGCGGCTCCGCGCCTGCGACCCTAACCTCGCAGGTGCGGTTACACTAGAAGACAACTGCCTTACCAATTTTCCCCAAACACAACTCGATCTGTTTACCATCGGGAATCCACCCGAGGCCTTCAGGACCTCAACCAAATATACCAACACGTCCTAAAACATCCTACAAACTTAGTCGAGCCTTTAAATCACATCAAATAAAGCTTAAAACACGAATCACTCTCCAATTCAAACTTAACGAACTTTAGAACTTCAAATCACGTCCGATTGACCTAAAATTTCGGACACAAGTCACATTCTACATTACGTACCTACTCCCACTTCCGGAATCGGAATCCGACCCCGATATCCAAAAAGTCCACTCCCGGTCAAATTCTCAAAACCTTCGAATTTCTAACTTTCGCCAAATGACCTCAAAATGACCTACGGACCTCCAAATCTACTTCCGGACGCGCTCCTAAGACCGGAATCATCATACAGAGCTATTCCCAGACTCAAAATCCCAATCGAACATCGATAACATTGAAATACACTTTAACCCAAATTTATGAAACCCTTCCAAAATGCCAACTTTCCACAATAGGCGCCGAAACGCTCCCGTGTCATCCAAAACTCGATCCAAACATACGTCCAAGTCCAAAATCATCATACGTACCTGTTAGAACCTTCAAATCCCGATTTTGAGGTCGTTTACTCAAAAATCACACCTTAGTCAATTCCTCCAACTTAAAGCTTCCGAAATTAAAATTTTCTTTCCAAATTAACTCTTAACTTCCGGAAATTAAATTCCGACCACATGTACAAGTCATAATACCATAAGTGAAGCTACTCATGGTCTCAAACTGCCAAACAATGCGCTAGAGCTCAAAACGACTGGTCGGGTCGTTACATTCTCTCCCACTTAAACATACGTTCGTCCTCGAACGTGCTAAGAACTGCTATGGTGTTGTCCGAAATCATTGTTTAATACCTCGTGCACCTACCCGTGATACCATAACCCAATTGAGCATATTAGCTCGAGAAAACCCGAAAATCCTCCCTTTTATCTAGTAAACTAAGCCTTAGAGCCAAATTCCAACATCCGAAATCCTCTACGAGGTCTGTTTCCAACATACGAACACCGTATCCATCACTACACGATGCACCAATACATGATTGCATACCTTTACTGAATTCATACCATGCACCGTGTAACTCACATGACCATAATAACATCATCTGACAATGATAGTTGAAATCCCACGAATCTAATGCCCACACGCACCTCACGAAGCATATAAGTCCAGTTTCAACTCTCACAATACTGTCACTACAGAAAGGATGTGTAGAAATTCATAACCAACTTTCGAGTCGATAAATTATTGAGTCCTTCCTCCTGACAAGGACCATTACCCTATTAAGAACCAAATAACAATATTTGCTTTTTAATATGCCTCATATAATCCGATTGCACTGATCCTAGGTCCAATAATCTCGTCTCACCCAGTATAAGTTGTTCCGGCAATAAGCCACCACAAACACTACTAAAGGTCTCATATGATGCCACCATGCGCCAACAATCCAAAAACTCGCATGTGATACATAAGGAAAGATAAATTTCGGAAAGAACTGCTCAACCCACGTGACTAATGTAACAACCGAAAAGATGTTATGAACCTTCCTCAGAAAATAAGAAGCAAAACACACAAGAATAGGTATAGGGAATTGTACTCAACATCACACTGTTGCGGTGTGCAACCCGATCCAACCATGATACCATTGCGGTGTGCAACCCGATCCAACCATGATGCCCGTGGCGGCGTGCCACCCAATCTAAACAACGTACCATGGCAGCGTGCCACCCGATCCAATCGTATACCGCTCATTGCACCTAACATGCCAATACGTGAGAGTACCAGAATTCCATAATAACCTCTGATCCACTAATAGGATAAAAACTTCATCATATAAAAACCTTTTACTTAGCTCATTTCAGAAGAACCAATGGAACACACAACTAAATTCCCAAAACGCAGAAAATACAACCTCATGTCGTAATCTAAACTGCCATAACTCTTTCGGAAATCCCTTTACACAACAAAGCCATACGAATCGAATACCTCCCAAATCAACCAAGTTATGGTGGTGCTTAAGCCCAAGTGTATAACCACAAACCACATGTATAACTTCACGCTGGAGAAACTGGTCATTTCCATAACCGTGCTGATTCAACCATTACCAACCGAGACACTTCTTCTAATTTACTCGGGACTTGCCCTAGAAATAATAATAGCTCTACTCAAAACATCATAAACCCAAATCCGCACTCATCCTGAGTGACCTTATTTCATGAGACCTTGTTGTCTCCAAATTGCACGAACCATATCATACTCTCCTTATGCACATATTCGCATCTTCAACTGGTACACCCATTCTGAAAACCCCTCTATGAATCCGAAGTTAATTTTTCCCATTCCTCAAATGCCACAACGCAGACCGACGATAACATAGAACATTCCAAGTCCCCTTTTCCATAATCCGCTGCCAAAACTCGATACTTAACCATACCATGGACTCGAAATCCTTAATCACCACACCTTAAATTTTGAACCTACTAGGACCATTGTTGAGACTCACCCACTCTGACTTGTCCCCGAATATAATCAAACTCCAAGGCCCTGCTAGCACATGAACACTCTCTCAAAGAAGCAACGGGCTGAATTTCTCTCCTTATACATCACATTCACATGAAGCATAAACTCTGGGTCTTCCCAAAACCTGAACATGAACCGATAAGGTCAAAGATAGAACACATTCCTCAAATCCTTAGCTCAAATCACCACTGATGTTCTTTTTCCTTAGTCGTAACAACCCACCAATATCCCGATTACTAGAAACCTCACAAGTAGACAACCATGCAATCCGATCGTAGGAGGCGGGGCTCTCCCACTTAAGCTTGAAGATACCATTACATGACCCTAGAACCTACCAAGATCCCTTCTTCCTTACTGATATGAGCTCGCGCAATCGACCCACTAAATTCCTCAAAATCTTCTTATTAACCATTTCATGAACGCTCTGAACCACTAACCATATTTACATATTCGACCTCTTACTGGATAGCCAGTAAAATTCTTCGTGGAAGCTTCATCAACACCACACAACAATTAACCTGCTCGCCAAAAATAACCCACCTGTGTAAATTCCATGTTGACATCTTCCAATAATGCTGCACCAAGTACAATTACCATGAAACCAATAAACCATCCTGAGCTGGTGCTCGTTCACCAGTTGTACAAGTCTGTTCACTTCTCATGGACATCAACTAAAGGTGTGATAATACATTCCAATCCAAAGTCATATTGTATCCTTCTTCATATCATGAAACTCCTTTCCATCGTATTCAACCCTTCTCCATATAGCATCCAATATTCCAAATCAAGCATGTAGACCTAGTCACGGTCCACCATTAATCCCAAATCACTCTAACTTCCCCCAAGGCATATGGCTATCCCACCACAGAACCCGTATGCTGCCCTACCACTCTCCCACTTTGGTCAAATCCTCTCTTTTAAGCAACTACTCGACTTATGTTTCCTTACACTTGGCCTTCTAGAAGTTTAACCATTGCAAGACACCTCCCACATGTCCTTCCTCACCCTTCGTTGCCCAGTTGTTGCCTTAACTCAAAATCCATCTCTATAGCAGCCGAACCAACAGATCGCCGCCAACTCTAAATCTCCCCGAAGATCATCCTCCTTGAGCCACCAACATTAGAATTACTGATTAGATTTTGAACCACAACCTACTGCGACATCTGACAGCCGCTTCCCTGGCACCATTCACACTATTCTGCCCCAAAGGCGATTTGAAGAAGGTTATAACACCGATGAACTTAACGCATTCAATCAAGGACGACGACACCACATCTCAGATGAAGATTCCACCACACTCGAAATAACCAAGTCTCGTTACTCCGTCAACCCAAACCTGAACATTCATAGTCCGATTGCCTTTCCTTTGCCGAAAATAAAATACTGGATCTCTGAATCATGAACTGAGTAAACCTCCTTCCAAGTCATTCACTGCTTCGATGCATAGACAAGCATCTTATCATTACACAAACACAGCACGATAGCAATGCACGAATCGTCATAACAATCATTGCCAAACCTCAAAACCTTAGGTATTACTGATACCGAGATGAAACGACAGAACAACCTTCCGCAAGGCGACGACAATAGCCCAATCAAATACGCAAGGAGAAATATCCTGCACCACATCTGCAGTACCATTAAAATTCCTTGATTCCAAATTTATATTAAGCGCTTCACGTCGCACAAGATTGAATAGGAAGGAAATGAAGGTACAAGCCTCAAAAGAATCAATTCGCACGATGAGGAATCAAGAAGGGAAGTGCTCCTAACAGCCTTGTAGCCTCTCGAATATAAGTACAGACATCTCTGTACCGATCCGCAAGACCCTACTAGACTCGCTCATGAATCGTGAGACATAAGTGAACCTAGCGCTCTGATACCATGTTGTCACGACCCAAAATCCATTAAAGGTCGTGATGGCACCAGACACCGCTATCAGGCAACCCAAAAATAAATATTTAATTAGGTTCTCATTTTTAATATTTTTGAAACTATATTTCCTTCAATTAAATAATAAAAGGTGAAATTTACAGAGTAAATAATAATATTATTAACAATTTCAATATAGGACAACCCAATTCACCCCAAAACCCGGTGTCACAAGTGCATGATCCTCAACTAGGAATATAAAATAAAATACAACATTTGTCCGGAAAACAAATTGGGACAGGAGAAATATAAATACTCTGAAGGAGACTCTACTGGCTGCGGACTCGTAATGTAGAACGCAGCTCACCTAAATCTCCATAATAATCGCGCCTTTCTGCCCACAAGGCCTCTAGACATAAATGCACCTGCACAAAAAGGTGCAGCAAGTGTAGTTTGAGTACGTAAATCAACGCGTACCCAGTAACTATCTCGCCTAACCTTGAAGAAGTAGTGACGAGGGGCCGACTTCGACACTTACTATGGGCTATAAATAAAATGTCAATGATAGAATTAAGCATGGATTACGTAGAACGGTTGTAAGCTCAATATCATGAAATAAGTAAACAATTCTTTTGTTCATAAGAAATTTCCGAATTTATTTTCGTCATTAAACATTTTTTTGTATCTCGGTACAATGAAAGCAATATCAATTATTATCAATTCCAAAAATATATCATGCACAAATCATGCCGAGGTCGTACGACCCGATATAACATAAATATTTAAACAGTACACTGTCGAGGGTCGAGCGACGCCAACCATAGATGCATCTATCTGCTACTGAGGCGTTCGACCCGCTCCACAAAAGAAAAACCACATTGTACAACCAATTCAAGATTTATTAAGGGGCAAATATTCCAAAATTTCAAATTCTCATTTAACGGTCAAATAAATAAAGTTTAACCTTTTTTACAATTCCTTTATCTAGTTTCTAAATGTCTTAAACAATTAAGTTAACATGTAGGGTACAAACATCGCAAGTACAACATGATATGGGTCCTAAACTACCCAGACATAAGCATAATAGTAGCTACACACGGACTCTCGTCACCTCGTGCGTACGTAGCCCCCACAAATAGAAACACATAATGATTTGATTCACCTATGGGGTTAATTCCCTCTTACAAGGTTAGAAAGGATACTTACCTTGCTCCGAAATTCTATAACTGGCTCCAAAGCCTTTCCAACAACTCAAACCAATATCCATCACTCCAAAACTAGTCAATAAAGGTGAAAATCCATAAATATATACTCTAATACTCATAATTAATAAATTTATAATAATTTTCAACTTCGCTCGAAAAATCGATAAAGCAACCCTCCAGCCCACGAGCCCAGATTCTGAAAATTGACAAACTCTACACATAGCACTATGAACTCAAATATATAATTTATTCTCAATTTCATGCCCAAATTCGTGATCAAAATCCAAGAATACCAATTTCTAGGTTTTTCTTCAAAATCCCAAACTTCTATCCATTTTCATGTTTAAATCCTTATACAACCCATGTATTTGACTTACAATAAGTGGGATTCACTTACCTTGTGTTTCTTGGTGAAAATCTCCCTTTGAAGCTCTCCCAATATTGCCCAAACCAAGAGAAAATGAAAGAAAATGGGCCAAATCCAATTCTTAAAGAACCCTTCTGCCCAGTGACTTCTCGCACCTGCGGTCACTTGGCCGCTTCTA
>AWOL01S0083440.1:0-58496 GCA_000715115.1 Nicotiana otophora | reverse complement strand
CTTTGTGTAGGTTCTTGGTATTGTGGTTATACCTCCACCCGCATACATTGGGGTGAGGCGGCATGGCCGCTTGAGTAGAGTTTTGGTATTGTGCTTACACCTCTACCTGCATACATTGGGTGAGGCGGCGAGGCCGCTTTGTGTAAAGATGGTTATAGAGGATCTCATCTTAAATCCTATAAATGTTATTGATAGCTCTTAATAAGCTTGCTATAGTTTAAAGGGTTATCTATATTATTCTATTGCCACCCTGATTCATCATATTCATATTGTATTTTCGAATTCTTAAATTGGTGTTTGGTTTTCATACTTGTACTATTCGACGGTACTAACATCCCTTTTGTCGGGACCGCTGCATCTTTAAATGGATGCAGGTAGTTCCATAGCAGGAGATATTGATCAGTGATAGCAATACACCTTCTTCCCCCTTTTGCCGGGGGCGCTGCACCTTTAAATGGATGCAGGTGGTTCCATAGCAGGAGATATTGATCAGTGATAGCAGTACACCTTCTTCCCAACAGACTTGGTGAGCCCCACTTCATCCCGGGGTCATGTATCTTTTGTTCTTTGTGTATTCTGTTTGAGGTATAGCCGGGACCTTGTTGTCGGCATTATCATTGTACTCTTCATTATCTATAGAGGCTTCGTAAACATAGTATGGGTTGTGTATTGGTGTTGGGAAAGATAAACTATGTTATGTTGTGGTTGTATTACTTGTCCCATTTGAGACTTTAAAAATGATAAAAACTATTGGTAATGAAATGATATTGTAGACATGATCGCGTTTTTGTATTATTAATGAAAATATGTATTATCTTCATTCGTGGATGAGTTTGGGTAGAAGGAAATCTAACAGGCTTGCTCGGTCGGGTTCACTTGATTGAGCGTCGGTTGCACTCCTCGGTTTTGGGGCGTGACAATGCGACAGGGCCGCTTTGTGTAGAGTTTGTGACATTGTGAATACACCTCCACCCGCATACATTGGGGTGAGGTGGCAGGGCCGCTTTGTGTATAATTTCTGGTATTGTGATTGCACCTCCACCCGCATACGTTAGGGTGAGGCGGCAGAGCCGCTTTGTGTATAGGTAGTTGTAGAAGATCCCCGACTTATGAATTTATAAATGTTATTGAAAGCTCTTAATAAATTTTCTATGGCTTTAACAACTAACTAAGACTTTTATGGTTACCATGATTCATCACATTCATGTTGTATTTCCAAGTCCTTGCATAGGTGTTTGGTTTTCGTACTAGTACTATTCGACATGTACTAATGTCCCTTTTGCCGGGGGCGCTGCATCTTTAATGGATGCAGGTGGTTCCATAGCAGGTGGTATTGATCAGTGATAGCAGCACACCCTCTCCTCAGCTGACTTGGTGAGCCCTATTTCATTCCGGGGTCCTGTATCTCTTATTCTATGTACATAGTATTTTGAGATATAGCCGGGGACTTGTTGCCGGCACTGTCGTAGCACTTTTTTATTTTTGTTAGAGGCTACGTAGATACAATGTGGGTTGTATATGGGTGTTGGGAAAGTCAAACTAGCCTTGTCGTATTTGAATCACTTGTTGCACTTTACCTATGATTGTGTATGTATTTTGAGACTATAAAATGAAGTGATTAATGGTAATGGAATTGGCATTGTTCATGGAATCCACTCAATTTTTAATTAATGATATAAATGTATCTTATCTTTATTCATGGGCGAGTTGGGTAGAAGGTAATCTAGCAAGCTTGCTCGACCAGGTTATCACGGTTGAGCACCGGTCGTGCTACCCAAGGTCGGAGCATGACACACACCCAAAAAATCCTTGCTCAAATTATCCAAAAGGTCACCCACCTAATATCATATCCAATCCCCAAGCATCCATAAGTGAATAATATATAACAACACATGACTAGGTGACCCAATCGTCGATAGTAGACTCCCCCACTTGGCTTTAAAACACAATCACATAACCCAAGAACTCGTAATGACCACTCCTTTATAACTACAATGATCCCACCCTGTTACCCAACTAAATTTCCCATAAGCTCATGTTGTGCCAACCATAACGCATCCTAATTCATTAGCTCAAAAGCACACTCAACCTCATGACAATCGTGCCATATTTCTCAAGTGATCCTAACCCACATCGTAGCACACACTCTCCACTGGATAGAAGGTAATACTCTTCATAGGAACCTCGTAAAAAACTATGCAACCCCTAACTTCCTCACAAAGATAGCCCACCTATGTGACCTTATATCAACATCTTTCTATGACATGCCATGGTACAACTTATATAATTAATGACTCCTCCCGAGTTCACACTCGCCCACAAGCTACGAAAATCTATTTTATTCCATCAATGAATAACTAGAAGACCTTCAAATACATCCCAACTCACGACACTAGGCACACCAAGCTGATAATCAAGCATTCACAATCACTCAGTAGCTCAAGTAAACCCTTCTCGTCAATTTCGAACTCTCAAAATGTAAGAAACCTCCACCAATATAAAATGACCTTATTGGCCCAAAATGACCTCATAGCATCAAACATCCTCAAAATCCATGGCAATTCTAGCACAAAAGCCTCAATGATACTCTCTCACTTCCATAGCAGTGTAGCCATCTTTCAAAGTAAACCACTAGGTCTCTACTGCTCATTCTCGACCTATTGACAAGCAAACACCGTGAGACAACCCCAATAATTGCCCTTCTTTAGCTGCCTCGAATTATGATACATCTATGTATCACCTGTACAAATAGAATACCACACTACGAGCCTCCTCAAGGATCACCGCCCTCGAACCATCGATATTGGAAATGCGAATCCGACCCCAAAGTCACAACACACCCTCCATACTAAGAATCACCTTTTTAGCACTACCTTGTTCCTGAGGACAAGCAAACGAAGCCCATCATTTTGATAATCCTTATTGTGCTCAAACAAGGATGATTGTGCAACAACAAAATCAAGAGCTCTACTCAACCAAGAAATCCCCTATCTTGTAAATATATTGACCATGTCCTGACCATCCATATCCTAAATGCCTCGCCTCTGATGGAACAAATGCCAAACTCCAAATTGTCAACCTAGTAATATTTCTCATTGTTGCTTCAACCGGAGCTTAAGTAATCACCTTACTAGTCTTCTCCCCACCGCATCAAGACCAATGCATGAATCATCACTAAACACTATAGAAGGCCTCGAACCAGTGGCAAAACCAACACTAGGGCTACAATAGATGGCAAATCATCCGCAAAGCAACAATAGTAGTCTAACCTCACACATAAGGGGAAAACATCTCGCACCGCGTCTGTATAATCATCAAAGCTCATCGGTTCCCATCTGATATCGAGTACTCAATATCGCATACAAAATGAGTAGGAAAGAATTGGAGAAATAGGATCGAAGCCGAGATAAAGTCACACGATAAGAAATCAAGAAAGAAAAGTTTCCTAAAGCCCTACAACCTCTCAGAGATAAGTACCGATGTCTCCGTACCGATCTGCAAGACTATACTAGGCCTGATCATAACTCGTGAGACCTATACAACCTAGGTCTTTGATACTAACTTGTCAGGACCCAAAATTTCCACCGGAGCTGTGATGGCTAACATCGCTTGCTAGGCAAGTCATCAATCAATAAGCAAAAACAAACTTAAATAGCAGTATTAAATAGTCTCAACAGTTGAATAATGATAATTAACTGAAGTCAATAGTTACAATACAACTAAAACTATCCCACGACATGGTGTCACTAATAACATGAGTGCTACAAAATTTAAATACTGCGTCTGATCTCAAAATACAATACTGTCTGAGAGATAGAACATCAATAACATAAACTAAGAGAAGGGACTTCAAGGATTGCGAACGGACAACAACGCAACCTCAAAATCTCCCAGCTAATCTGGATCCAGCTCACAAGCAACTACTATGATCAGCAATACCTGGATATGCACACTAAGTGCAGAGTGTAGTATCAGTACAACCGACTCCATATACTCAATAAGTAAAAGCCTAACCTCGGGTTGAAAGCAATGACGAGTTGGGGAAGGTCCAACGCTCACTTTCCACAAACAACAATAGCAATAAAAACAGAGTAATCGCATATGAAGGAAAACAACTCAAAAAAATAATAGGCTCATCTTAACACAACAGAAGGATAAATAGACATGCTTTTAAGATATAACAGTCAAGGCATCAACTTCCACAGAATCAACTTAGATAGGTATTTAACAAGATAAAATTGTAATATCAAGCTCTAAACATCATGTATAGTCACAATTACCAATTAGCATGAGCAATAATACAAACGATGCCTGCATGTCAATTATACATGCCAAATAAACAATGAATCACAGTTTAAATATCAAGTGTGCATAATCTCAACACATTCATAGTGCCTGACACAATGCCCCAGAATTATACTCTAAGCACACTCATGTTCCTGGCCCCAGAATCATACTCTAAGCTCACTCATGTGCCTGGATCAAAGCCCATGGACCCTCTCACACACATATATACACTCTCAGCATTATATGGGTGCTTGACATAATCCCTCGCCAAGCACAAATATGTGACCCTGTTCTTGCGCCCACAATTAATACCTGACTCCAGAGGGATGTGTCCTTGACCAAGCGCTAATAAGATCAAAGTCAACTATCAATATCATCTACCCCAATATGGGGCCTGGCGTATGCGTCACCTCACTATGCATCACTTAGCCCAATATGGGGCCTGGCATATGCGTCACCACAAAAATCAATATCAAATTGGTTCTATAGCCCAAGATCTGTCATCAATCCACTCAAGTCTCCATATGCCAAAATCTCACAGAAACATAATTCAGTATACCACACGGAATAAACCAACATCCTACAATTCAGCTCAAACTCGTGTCAAGAATTAGGACACCAACAACATGTGAGATAACATATAAAAAGTTCACAGAGATAGAGATATAACTCGCGGATATAATATCATGAGTGAACAGTATGACTACGACTAAGGCAAACAGCTCAACGTAGCAAAAATAACTCTATCATCTCTCAAACACATAAGCAAAGCCTAGACATGATACTTAGTATGAATAATAACTCACTTAATCATGCAAATGGAGAAAACATGATAGCAAAACAAGCATATAATAGCCTAAGATCTATACGGATCATGAATAACCATGCTGCACACATATACGTTTGTCACCTCGCATATACATCACCCTAACACATAGAAAATATCATACACAACGAGGAAACTATCCTCAAACCACGCTTAGGCAAGATACTTACCTCATCCGGACTAGTCTTCAATCTTGAATCACATAAAACCTCGATCTAGCTCTCCAAACGCGCAAATCCAACCCAAACATCATCCAATAAAGTCAACAATTCCATAGGAAGCGATCCCAATCCATAAAGATTCGATATTTGAAGAAATTCCCAAAAGTCAACCCAAGCCCGCATGCCCAAAATACAGAATCAATACCAAAAGCCGATCACCCATAACCTGCCGGGTCCAAATCTATAATTAGTTCCCAAGATCGAGCTCAAATCGATACTCAAATCCCCAAAATACACTCTCTTAAAGTGTAGGCAACACCCCCAAATCTTTCTTCAAAATTCCATGTTCTTAGTGTATAAATCCATGGGAAAACTCTATCTATATATATGAATTTTTGTAGCAGTGATTTTGCTTCTGCAGTCCAAAATCTACTTCTGCATGTCTAAGGGCCTAGGATTCGCTTCCGTGGCCCAAAATCCATTTATGTGGTCCTTTTTCCGCTATTGCGGTGCACCAACGCCGACAATCTTGCCTAACACTAAAATGGGTATAACTCTCTCATACGACATCGGAATTCGATAATTCTTGTTGCTACGATTCTGAAATCATGATATGGATCTAACATTTCAATTAAACAAAATTTAGAGATAATTAGTTTAATGTAGTATTATTTATGCGTGAAGAAACGACGTCAAAACATCAAATACGAGTCCAACACAACCCAAACCCATCCGAAACTTATCGAAATCTAATCAAAACTTGTGGATAAGTCCAAAATCATCATACAAACCTGTTGATACTTTCAAACCATGGATATGAGCTTGTTAAGTCCACTATTTGACCATGGCCAACTCAAATTATTAAATGTAGCAAATATGCAACTCAAGTATCTGAATCACTCTTAAACATTACGAATCGCAATCAAACTTTGTACATAAGTTCCAATCAACTAAATGAACCTATACTAGGTCTCAAAACCCCAATAAGAGTCTGATAACACTGAAGTCAACTCCCGGTTAAACATATGAACTCTCCAATTTTTCAAATAGCTAACTTTCGATAAAACAAGCCAAAACCTTCTAGGAATATCCAAATTCAAATCCGAACATACACCTATGTCTAAAATTAATATACAAATCTATTGAAACAATAAAATCTTTATTCCGAGGTCGTTTACTAAAAAATCAAAATTTGGTCAACTCTTCCACCTTAAAGTTTCCGAATTGAGAATTATTCTTCCAAATGAACTTCGAACCACTCAAAAATCAAAACCAACTATACAAACAAGTCATAATCAATAATGTGAAGCTAATGAAGGTCTCAAACACCCCAAAAATGTGTTGAAACTCAAAATAACCGATCGGGTTGTTACAGAAAAAGGGGGAAGAGAAGGCGGGAGGATGACGACAAATCATCGGTTTAATCTAGGGTTCGGCAGTTAAATGTGAGAGATGATAGAGTGAGAGAGAATAGGTGAAGCATTTGAGAGGGGAATGAGGGATTAGGGTTTTGATCAATGGTTAGGATTTGGGGAAAAATAAAATGGTAAAGGGGATATTTCGAGGACCGTTGGATTAATGATGATCGTATGGTTATGATAAATGAGTAGAAAATAAAGAAAAATGAATAAAAGGGAAAATGTGGATGTTTGATGAGGAGGAGATCAATGCCAGTATCGTTTGTGCTTCTTCTGTGAGTGGAATAGGCGGGTGACATGGCAAGTGATGATTCGTGCATTAACAACGACAATGGATAATGGGGATGGGCTAGAAAATTTTCGGACCGAGTTAGGGGAAATTGGGACAATTATTTGGGCCATTTAAGGGGTGTGAGGCTTAATAAATAGGATTATATATTGCCCCTTTAATTTAAATGTGAAAATTGCAAGCATAGCCTATTATGTTATTAACCCCTCTTTTATTACAATTAATTTAATTAACACTTTCTTAATCCTAATAATTCAAAATAAAATATATTATTAACGACCCACTATATGCGTACATTTTATAAGATAATTTTATATTTTAAATTATTAATAAATTGTATATATATGTTTAGAAATTATGTAAATAGTCGATTAATTAATTTTGGAACAAAAGTGATTTATTAACAAACTTTCTAAATTTAGTATTACCACTATAATTAAAATTAATATTAGTAGCTATTTTTATTATTATGTAAAAATATGGTAGGTCTATATAAAATAAAATAATATATAAATAGTTGAAATATCTTTTATAATGTTACTATTGATATGTAAGCATGTTAAATTAATAATAAAAAGGGAGGGCCAAAATTGATCAACAACAGCTGTCCTTCTTTGACCGGAGCTGATAAACAAGTTTGTGGGCAAAGATAATGAGTTAATGGACAATTTTGGCCCGGCTTTAAGCATATATTGCAAATAAGGAAAATGGAGTTATGAAGTTACGACTGAATTCTGGTTTTGAATTGCTCACATACCTCGGGTTTAACGAGGATTAGGCCGTATATAGTTCTGAAAGGATAACTATTGCTTTGCCCCAATGTGGATTTTATGATGACACCGGGCATGTGATCCATTTATTATGGCACGAATATAGTGGACACAACCATGCTCAGGTATGAACTACCTACATATCCCGCATAAAGTAGGAATCAAATCGGTTGCAGTTCGAGAGTAAGGAGTAGAGGAAGGATATGCTTGCAGAGACTGACCCAATGTCGTGTTATGGAGACATTTCAAGACGGAAAGATCACGATTGCTTGAAATTGTAGTTTGAAAAATTTTGAAAGACCTTGACAAATTTAAAATTTTGTTGGCTGAGCTGAGTTGGAGGTCGAATCATTGACCTGCTTATGAGTTTGATTTTCCTCATTAGCAATGTGCCGCGATTTACTGCTTAGAGATAGTTCCATGTTGTAATGTTTGACCTACGAAAGTGAAAACGCAAATATATCCAATATATTATGAAATAAATATGTTAGGGCATAATGCAAAAATAAAGTATGCGAAAAGAGAATGCTTGCCTTTATTTAGGGTTGGAATATGTCACGCCCCAGACCTGGGGAGGCGTGGCTGGCATACGATGCCATACTTGGCCCAAGCGTACCACTCTATAACTGTGAACTTTGGAGGGGTAGCCCTCAACTTAGGCTAATAAGGCCTACCTACAAGCTGACAATACCAATCAAATCCAATGAAGCCATATCTGAATCATATGAAAATAACGCCTATCTCATCCGTGGGGTAGACATACCCAAAATATCATATACTTAATTATGCATGTTGACGAGGCTGCCATGAACATTTACAACCAGCAATACCAAACTGAACAAGCACACTTGTTCATAGGGCCGGCAATGCCACACTGCTAACATACAAAATATACAAGACTCATCTACAAGTCTCCAAGGATAACAAAACTATATCAAGGTCAGGACAGGGTTTCGACCTACCCATTAAGTATGTATATACAAAATGGACTCCAAAGTCTAGACCTAGTAACTTAAAGGGAGTGAAGCTTACTAATCAAGCTGATGTCTTGATCTATCTACTAGGAAGGTCTATTCGGCTGTTTATCAGGACATGCAGGCATGAAATGCAATGTCCCCGGCAAAAGGGACGTTGGTACAAAATAATGTACCGAGTATGTAAGGCAACCGAATAACTGAAAGCTGAAATTGAACTGATAATATAATAACTGAGAGTCAAAGATGATCTGAATAGGGGAAGCATTTGAAAGGGGAATGGGGGATTAGGGTTTTGATCAATGGCCAGGATTTGGGGAATACTTAAATGGTAAAAGGGATATTTCGAGGACCGTTGGATTAATGATGATCGTATGGTTAGGATAAATGAGTAAAAATAAAGAAAAATGAACAAAAGAGAAAAGTGTGGATGTTTGATGAGGGGGAGATCAATGATCGGGATCGTTTGTACTTCTTCTGTGAGTGGAATAGGCGGGTGACGTGGCAAGTGATGATTCGTGCATTGACAGCAACACAGATTGTTGAGATGGAAAATGCAGCTGGGCTAGGAGATTTTCGGACCGGGTTAGGGGCAATTGGGACAATTATTTGGGCCATTTAAGGGGTGTGAGGCTTAATAAATAGGATTATATATTGCCCCTTTAATTTAAATGTGAAAATTTCAAGCATAGCCTATTATGTTATTAACCCCTCTTTTATTACAATTAATTTAATTAACACTTTCTTAATTCTAATAATTCAAAATAAAATACATTATTAATGACCCACTATATGCGTACATTTTATAAGATAATTATATATTTTAAATTATTAATAAATTATATATATATGTTTAGAAATTATGTAAATAGCCGATTAATTAATTTTGAAACAAAGGTGATTTATTAACATATTTTCTAAAATTGGTATTACCACTATAATTACAATTAATATTAATAGCTATTTTTATTATTATGTAAAAATATGGTAGGTCTATATAAAATAAAATAATATATAAATAGTTGAAATATCTTTTATAATGTTACTATTGATATGTAAGCATGTTAAATTAATAATAAAAAGGGAGGGCCAAAATTGATCAACAATAGCTGTCCTTCTTTGACCGGAGATGATAAACAAGTTTGTGGGCAACGATAATGAGTTAATGGCCAATTTTGGCCCGACTTTAGGCATATATTGCAAAGAAGGAAAATGGAGTTATGAAGTTAGGACTGAATTCTGGTTTTGAATTGCTCACATACCTCGGGTTTAACGAGGATCAGGCCGTATGTAGTTCTGAAAGGAGAACTATTGCTTTGCCCCAGTGTGGATTTCATGATGACACCGGGCATGTGATCCATTTATTATGGAACGAATAGAGTGGACACAACCATGCTCGGGTATGAACTACCAACATATCCCGCATAAAGTGGGAATCAAACCGGTTGCAGTTCGAGAGTAAGGACTAGAGGAAGGCTACACTTGTAGAGATTGACCCAATGTCGTGTTATGGAGACATTTCAAGATGGAAAGATCACGATTGCTTGAAATTGTAGTTTGAAACATTTGGAAAGACCTTGACAAATTTAAATTTTTGTTGGCTGAGCTGAGTTGGAGGTCGAATCATTGACCTGCTTATGAGTTTGATTCCCCTCATTAGCAATGTGCCCCGGTTTACTGCTTAGAGATAGTTCCATGTTGTAATATTTTACCTACGAAAGTGAAAACACAAATATACCCAATATATTGTGAAATAAATGTGTTAGGGCATAATGCAAAAATAAAGTATGCGAAAAGAGAATGCTTGGATGCCGACAAGCCTTTATTTAGGGTTGGAATATGTCACGCCCCAGACCTTGGGAGGCGTGGCTGGTATACGGTGCCATACTTGGCCCAAGCGTACCACTCTATAACTGTGAATTTTGGAGGGGTAGCCCTCAACTTAGGCCGATGAGGCCTACCTACAAGTTGACAATACCAATCAAAGCCAATGAAGACATATCTGAATCATATGAAAATAACGCCAATCTCATCCGTGAGGTAGACATACCAAAAATATCATATACTTAATTAGGCATGTTGACGAGGCTGCCATGAACATTTACAACCAGCAATACCAAACTGAACAAGCAAGTCTTGTTCACAGGGCTGGCAAGACCGAAATACTAATATACAAAATATACAAGACTCGTCTACAAGCCTCCAAGGATAACAAAACTATATCAAGGTCAGGACAAGGTTTCGACCTACCCATTAAGTATGTATATACAAAATGGACTCCAAAGTCTAGACCTTGTAATTCAAAAGGAGCGGAGCTTACTAATCAAGCTGATGTCTGGATCTGTCTACTAGGAAGAGGTCTATTCGGCTATTTATCAGGACCTACAGGCATAAAATGCAATGTCTCCGGCAAAAGGGACATTGGTACGAAATAATGTACCGAGTATGTAAGGCAACATAATAACTAAAAGCTGAAATTGAACTGATAATATAATAACTGAGAGACAAAGATGATCTAAATAGGGGAAGCGTCTGAGAGGGGAATGAGGGATTAGGGTTTTGATCAATTCTAGGATTTGGGGAAACATAAGATGGTAAAGGGGATATTTCGAGGATCGTTGGATTAATAATGATTGTATGGTTAGGATAAATGAGTAGAAAATAAAGAAAAATGAATAAAAGGGAAAAGTGTGGATGTTTGATGAGGAGGAGATCAATGACCGGGATCGTTTGTGCTTATTCTGTGAGTGGAATAGGCGGGCTGGGCTAGGAGATTTTCGAACCCGGTTAGGGGCAACTGGGACAATTATTTAGGCCATTTAAGGGGTGTGAGGCTTAATAAATAGGATTATATATTGCCCCTTTAATTTAAATGTGAAAATTGCAAGCATAGCCTATTATGTTATTAACCCCTCTTTTATTACAATTAATTTAATTAAAACTTTCTTAATTCTAATAATTCAAAATAAAATACATTATTAATGACCCACTATATGCGTACATTTTATAAGATAATTTTATATTTTAAATTATTAATAAATTGTATATATATGTTTAGAAATGATGTAAATAGTCGATTAATTAATTTTGAAACAAAGGTGATTTATTAACATATTTTCTAAAATTGGTATTACCACTATAATTATAATTAATATTAATAGCTACTTTTATTATTATGTAAAAATATGGTAGGTCTATATAAAATAAAATAATATATAAATAGTTGAAATATCTTTTATAATGTTACTATTGATATGTAAGCATGTTAAATTAATAATAAAAAGGGAGAGCCAAAATTGATCAACAATAGCTGTCCTTTTTTGACCGGAGATGATAAACGAGTTTGTGGGCAAAGCTAATGAGTTAATGGCCAATTTGGGCCCGAATTTAGGCATATATTGCAAAGAAGGAAAATGGAGTTATGAAGTTACGACTGAATTCTGGTTTTGAGTTGCTCACATAACTCAGGTTTAACGAGGATCAGGCCGTATGTAGTTCTGAAAGGAGAACTATTGCTTTTCCCCAGTGTGGAGTTTATGATGACACCGGGCATGTGATCTATTTATTATGGCATGAATAGAGTGGACACAACCATGCTCGGGGTATGAACTACCTACATATCCCGCATAAAGTGGGAATCAAACCAGTTGCAGTTCGAGAGTAAGGACTAGAGGAAGGCTACGCTTGCAAAGATTGACCCAATGTCGTGTTATGGAGACATTGCAAGATGGAAAGATCACGATTGCTTGAAATTGTAGTTTGAAAAATTTAAAAAGACCTTGACAAATTTAAAATTTTGTTGGCTGAGCATAGTTGGAGGTCGAATCATTGACCTGCTTATGAGTTTGATTTCCCTCATTAGCAATATGCACCGGTTTACTGCTTAGAGATAGTTCCATGTTGTAATGTTTGACCTACGAAAGTTAAAACACAAATATACCCAATATATTGTGAAATAAATGTGTTAGGTCATAATGTAAAAATAAAGTATGTGAAAAGAGAATGCTTAGATGTAGACAAGCCTTTATTTAGGGTTGGAATTTGTCACGGCCCAGACCTGGGGAGGCGTGGCTGGCACACGATACCATACTTGGCCTAAGCGTACCACTCTGTAACTGTGAACTTTGGAGGGGTAGCCCTCAACTTAGGCCGATGAAGCCTACCTACAAGCTGACAATACCAATCAAAGCCAATGAAGCCATATCTGAATCATATGAAAATAACGCCTATCTCATCCTTGGGATAGACATACCCAAAATATCATATACTTAATTATGCATGCTGACGAGGCTGCCATGAACATTTATAACCAGCAATACCAAACTGAACAAGCACACTTGTTCACAGGGGTGGCAAGGCCACAATACTAGCATACAATATATACAAGACTCGTCTACAAGCCTCCAAGGATAAAAAAAACTATATCAGGGTCAGGACAGGATTTCGACCTACCCATTAAGTATGTATATACAAAATGGACTCCAAAGTCTAGACCTGTTAACTCAAAGGGAGTGGAGCTTATTAATCAAGCTGATGTCTAGATTTGTCTACTAGGAAGGTCTATTCAGCTGTTTATCAAGACCTGCAGGCAAGAAATGCAATGTCCCCGGCAAAAGGGACGTTGGTACGAAATAATGTATCGAGTATGTAAGGCAACAGAATAACTGAAAGTTGAAATTGAACTGATAATATAATAACTGAGAGTCAAACATGATTTGAAGATATGCTTAGCTACTAATACTTACTCAACTCTCTCAATATAGTAAGTAAAATAGTTGTCCGGCCCTATAAGGCTCAATGCGTGTAACTGCTCGGCCGTAGTAGACTCGCTCATATGTGCTCGGCCATACTAGGCTCAGTATCTCGACCATAGTAGGCTCAGTATATAACTTATCATCTGATATGGGGTTGTCCAATAGGGGCCTACCCACCGATTATACCAACAACAACAACCAGAGAAATCCAGCAACATATAAGTATCAATAACAACAACAAGTCACAAATACTTCGTGACGAGCAGCAAGCTCGGATTGGAATACGTATACCCTATATCACCCCTTATAGACTTCTTGCTTTAACTTAATAGTATCCTTAACATGATAATGAATTCATTCATCTATGATTCCATCCTTATACCTTTATAACAAATAAAATAGACCACAACTCCAACTATCCTTAATTAGAAATATTATTCAATGGTTTATGTTTAGTCCATCCATTTAACTTAATCGACATCAAGATAACCTTAAGTACATGCAAGAACACAATATAATTACCTCCTACAGTAGCTTCAAGTCTAAATCTAAGCTATACTTAGATTACAACATACCTCAATAGCAATACAACACCATAGAAGTGCTAAATAATACTCAAGCTAATCTTCACTTCCAATCTCAAGTTTTATATGTTTCATTCATCAATTTACTTGATAAACATATATATATATAACACAAAAAACTATATAATAATCAAGTTATTTTCCATAATTTACAGCCATAACAACAACATATATATAGCCTTAAAATTATCCAACAAAAGATAATAACATCTCTTCCCCTGTCAAGTGCTATCTTGTAATCTTCCACTCCAACATCATAATTAACATGTAATTAACCTTAAAAAAACCAAAAGGATATTAAACATACATTAGGAAGTAGATAAAATTAGAACCCTAATCTTAACTTATCTCACCATCATCCTTATTCACATCACAACGCCATAGAGGGGTTATTCTTCACGTTTGGCTAAATTTGATGTTGGGTTATGGTGTATTTCTTTTGGAATTTGTTTGGAGCCTTGGGGGAACTATTTGGAGGATTTGGAGAGTAGGAGGATGGAAGGAGGTCGAATAATGAGAAAATCACATCCTAAAAATGAGATAAAATTAGGTGAAGGTCGGCCACTGACCAAGTAGGTCCCATAGGGGCTTCCTGTGCAGTCTCGCGAAAATGTGGACATCACTCTACACCGATGTCATTTAGACAAAAGGTTTAATGCGTTGGAAAATAGACTTGTATATATTCAGTTTGATGGGTAGATAACCCCGTAAATCCAAGTATATTGGGAGAAAAGCTCAGTGACATTAGGCCCCAAATTTCAGTAAAACTTATGAACGTAATTTGTGACGACTTTCATCGTCTTTTGTTCCACAACTCGCTTGACTTTAAAACATAACACAAAAATATCATACAACTAAAATAACTCATAATATAACCTTATTATCATGTTAAGCACCCTAGTCTCACCCCAAAAGTATGGGTTATAACATTTCCAACTTGTCACCTTTTGACGAAACTTAGTTTCTTTAATTCGTTTAGCTTCTAATCCTTCCAACCCTCTTGGTACTTGTTTTTCACGATCTTAAATTTTTGTAACCTCCAAGGTAATATTATTTACTTACTTTGTATACTTACAAAGATGATATCATTTTCGAGCACACATCAGTTGACTTATGATGTACTTTTATGTACGAAAACATGGGGTATAACAGAATTCTCCCCCTCCCCCTTGGAACATTCGTCTTCGAATGTCATATCTTAGAGACTTGCAAAACTTTCAACAGAGTATCATCTGTCCACTAGACTAAAATCAACCTGCACACAGTCAGAAAATATATTATACTTGCCACAAAGGGCCAGTGTCTATAAATAGCAACACTTGGCCTCATACGACCATCAATCATAAGTACTACAAGTAAAAAATAAAATCTCACTTCACGAAATACTGGTTTGAATATACCATCTCGAGCCGTATCTTCAGTTTGAAATAGGTGGGGGTATTTAGACTTCATTTCTTCCTCTGCTCCCCATGTCATCTCTTCCACATCCCTGTTTCTCCAAAAAACCTTCACGGAGGCTACCCTTTTGGTCCTCAACCTAAAGATTTATCGATCTACGATAGCCACTAGAATCTCCTCATAGGATAGATCCTCTGTAATCTGAATGATATCTACTGGGACGACTCGAGAAAGGTCTCCAATGCACTTCTGTAGCATGTATAATGGACTGACTCTAATTCTGGAGGCAATTAAGCTCATAGGCTACTCCGCCAATCCGTTGAATGACTCTATAAGGCCCTATATATATCTGACTAAGGTTGCCCTTCTTACCAGATCTGATGACGTATTCTGTAGGCGACATATTTAGGAGTACCCAGTCGTCTATGACTTTCCATACATTCTTACTTTAGGAATTCTTATTCTACGACCATGGACATCATATAATTTTTATTCTGATGCCCTTAGAACCTAATACAATCATCACCTTGGTTCTCATAGTTCTCACATTACTTTTCTTAAGCTTAGTTATCATCTTGGTACTGGTAACATTGCTATTCAACCCTTCTGTCGCACCTTGTATAGAGATATACATATATTTATGCTCCGCTTTAGGAGTGAGTGTTTTAGGATAGGCTTCAACTTCTCAGCCTCGTATTCTAGTCTCCTGACTTATCCCGATCTCGTAAAAATTTATACTTGACATGTCATCTCTGCTCACTCACATTGTTGATCTTTTAAATTGTGGTACTTCTTTAAAAGCTAGCACATTTCTATTTTTTGCATAGCTTGTCCTACCAAACACTTTTCAACTGAATGATCGATCTGGAGAGTTTTTAATCTATGTTATACTGTATAGTCCGCGATTATCTTTGAAGTACCGACCACATGATGTCGCCCGTCTCCAATCATATCTATTTATTTTTGTAATATTCTATATTATGATATTGCAATCGTCCGTGTTCTTTACTCGAATTGTAAAAAATGATGCTCTCTTGCCATGGTAATGTCTCAAAGTCCAGCAACAGTGGTGGCACATATTCAGCTTGTCATCTCCACTCCATCTTTTGTTATCTCTATGGCTGGTACTCTTCTGACTGACTTTATCATAGAACTTTTATAGAATATGGCCTCTATACTATCTTTCTTGTACTTTTGCTATTAAGAGTGATTCACGATTTATAATCATCCGTGTCCAATACTCGGACTCCTGATTTACTTAGCTGATGTAACTCTCAAGCTTCCTCTTTTCTCTTAGCCTTTAAGTATGCTTAAGTTGTCTTCCAATCTGCAGCTCAGGGTATTAGTTATTACATTAACCTTTCGTGGATGATGTGGAACATCCATGCTATAATCTTCTAACAATTTAAGCCTTTGTCTCTGACGTGGACTAAATTCTTTCTTTTAACAATTTATGTAAGTCTCCTATAGCTGTAAGAATGTCAACATATATATGTTGCATGGATAATACTCCAAAATCTTAAGTGCGGTCATAATGTAATTAACTCTAGGTCATAGATCGAATAATTCCTTTCGTGCCTTCTCAATTGTCTTTAAATGTAAGTAATTACTTTTCCTGGTTGTTCTGTCACTTGTTGTATGAATACTTGACTTATCTTAGAGCCCACACACATTGGAATTTTGTGCAACTCATATGATCTCTAATATTACATTTGATTTTACTTCCCGTTCATTAGTCACGATAGGTGCCACTTTCTTATGGAGTGCATACAATGTTGTAGTGAGACTGTTATTACAAGACCATTTCTTCTTCAGGTTACTATGCTTAGGTTGAAGCCTTCTTCCTTATTGCACAGCAAGTCTTTCATTGTAGTACTTAGGGGAGACCTTTTGACTCTTGTAGAGCTGCGAGCTTATTACATCGTATACCCAATGGAAGTTTTGATATTCTTACTTGCCTATAATTATCCTTAGTTACTTAAATTTGTGCCCTTGTGCTCGTATGGTTACTTATGAATTGATATTTTGATTGTCTCCCTAGTGGAACTCTCTTTTATTTTCATAACACTTATACAATATCTTTAACTACCCCAACGCCCATCTGAATATTTCTCAAGGATTACGATCTCGTATCTGCGAGACTGAATTCCCTATGCTAGAGTTCACTACGTTTATCTTGCACGATCTACTGATTTATCTATGACTTCTTGTATAGACATAACTAGGCTCTTCCTCAATCAACTACCAACTACTCGTTGGTCCATTATCATATCTATATTTTGTGTAACGTCTCTTGGGTTATATCTTTTGTCTTAACTCACCTCTTGCACTGGGTCCTTATGTACCAAGTGTCTATTCACACTTATTTTTTAATTAACATTTTGGCTGGGAACCCTTACTGCCTCTCCCCGACATTGTGCTCACATATCGTTCAGGAGTCATAACATATCTGTAGGATCTCAATAAATGCAATCTAATCCCTTTCGCACCATCTTCCCCCCCTTTAGGGGAGTACTAATTTAATGCTATAAAGATTTACATATATATGTTTTATTCTCTTCCTCTGAGGATTCTTTTCACATCTTGAATGACCTTACTCGCCTTGCGGTAACCTTTCAGTACCACGGATAACTAAATTTCTTACACACGAGGGTGACACCTAGTGTGACTAGCACACTTAGTCCCTTAAGCTTAACTCAGCTCACAGTGCTTACTTTAGGGAAGCGTCTTCCTGAATGACCTTTAAAGATTATTCTTCTGTTGTCCATTCTATTATTGCAGGAATGCGATCTCTGAAATTCTCACGATGTCGACTATTATCAAATCCTCCGGTCCCTAATTCATCTTCGATTTTATCTTGTTTAGTAGACCATACTAATTTCTATTATTCTTGGGGGTCTAACTTAGCCTTCTGGTAATTGAGTTAGAGTCACCAACTCATTTCTCAAAAATGAGGATATGACTTTATGGCTTATACTCTTTTATTGTCTCAAGGTCTGTCTCTCCTTTTGTCGTTTCCTTCACTTGACTATATACTCTGTCATCCTGTCATATTTTGATTTACCGTTATCACCCATTTATCATATCTTATTCATAATGCTTCATTTACTCTCTTCTTATTCTCCTGCTAATATTTCTGTCTATCACTTTAATCTAAAAACTTCAACAAAATATTCTTTCGCTTTTAGCTCCCTTTGCTGGATTTCACTAGCTCTTCGGGTTGCCTAACATTCTCTTTTTACTAGGGAAATGAGTCATACTAAGGTAAATATTTATCCCTTCTAGGATTCTAGTGCCTATCTTCTGAAATCTCTGAACATTCAGTATTCATATCTGATTGTACTATTTTAGAGTGCACCACCTGGTTGTCTCACAAGTAGAACTATTATCACGTTTGCAATATCCTTCCAAAATGTCAGCTAACGCTAACAATCCATCCACCATTTTGGGTTACTATAACCCCATCTGGATCCTGATATCTCATACTTCTCTTAAATTATATATGTTAGCTCCCATATGACATAATTGAGATGGGTGTGGCCAATTGTACATACCTCTGTTACTGTTGAAGGTAACTTAGAATGCTTATATTTATCTACCTAAATTGTAAATACTGATAATCTTTACTAATTGGGTACCTCATACTTCTTCACCTTGCTTCTGTTACCTATTTGCGGGGTGTGTTAGATAGTCCTATACTAGGGTCTTAAGCAGGAAATTTGCATATCTGGTATGCACAATCTGATAGGTCCTCAAATTGGGCCACATCCTCAAGAATTCTCCCTCTACTAGTGCCTTTACTTGCTGCTATATTAGCCGTCTGGTTAGCTGTAATCTTTCTAATTGCAAGCAACTCTGTATCATTAGCAAATATAAGTACTGACTCAAATTCTTATGACTTAGCTCTATAGAACGATTTGGATTTGGAAGAAGGGTAACATACTCCTAAATGCCTTGTAGCTTCCTATATATATAATGTGGTGCATAACACATCTATAAATAAGATTCTACTAAACACGACAGACTCCCTAGGACAAAACTGCTATAATACCAAGTTAGTCAAGCCCCAAACCTGGGGAAACGTCGACCCGAGCGTACTACTCTTTAATTGTGAACTATGGAGGGGTAGCCCTCAACTTTGGTCGATGAGGACTAACTGTAAGTTGACAATACCAATCAAGGTCGATGAGGCCATTTTCTGAATCATCTAAAAATAACGTCTATCTCATCAGAAGGGTAGACATACCCAACATCTCATATACATAACTATGTAGGTTGGCAAGGCCACAATACTAACATACAAAATATACACTACTCATCTATAAGTCTCTAGGGATAACAAAACTATATTACGGCCAGGACAGGGTCCCGATCTACCCATCAAGTATGTATATAACAAATGGACTCCAAAGTCTAGACCCGGTAACTCCGAGGAAGTGGATCTTACCAATCAAGCTGATGTCTGGATTTGTCTACTAGGAAGGTCTATCCAGCAATTTATCAGGACCTGCAGGCATGGAATACAACGTCCCTAGCAAAAGGGAAATCAATATGAGATAATGTACTGAGTATGTAAGGTAACAGAATAACTGAAAGCTGAAACTGAACTGATAATATAATAACTGAAAGTAATTGGGAGTCAAAAATGATCTAAAGATACGCTTACCTGCTGATACTGACTTAACTCTCTTAATACAGTAAGTAAAATAGCAAAAAATGTCCAATGGGAACCCATCACATTAAGCTCATTTGGTGGAACTCGAATGAAGTTTTCGTGAGCTTGAAACTGATGACACTTCTACACATAGTGAATGCTATATCCTTCTATAGTCATTCAAAAATATCCTACCCTAAAAATCTTCTTGGCAAAAGTGAACCCGTTCATGTGTGGTTTGCATGTTCCTGCATGTGTTTCTTCAACAACTTATCACTTCCGTGGCGTCCACACATCTTATCAGACCCAAGTCTAGGGTCTTCCTATACAGGACTTCCCCGTTGAGATCTTCTTAATGTCTGCTTCTAGTTGTTGGTAGCATTCCCTAGATATTCTCTCGTCTTGAGGAACTTCTTGATGTCATAATACCACGACTTACCATCTGTGTCTTAATCTACATGGAAATAATAGGCATGTTGGTCTCGAATTTCCACCTTGATGGGGTCATTGTAGTTCTTATCGAGATGTTGAATCATGGATGATAATGTTACGAGAGCATTGGCGAATTCATTCTAGACTCGGGGGATGTACTTGAACTCGATCTTGGTGAACTCTTGCACAATTCTTTAACACAATGTAGGTATGGGAGAATTTGATGCTTGGTTGTCCACTCCCCTTGGACTGGACTAGTAGATCTGAGTCACCTATGACTAACAACTCTTTGATGTTCATATAGATTTCCATCCTGATTCTAATGATGCATGCTTCATACTCAGCCATATTGTTCATACATGGGAATCTTATCTTTGCTGAAATAGGGTAATGTTGTCCTGATTCGGAGACCAAAACTGCTCTGATTCCCACTCCTTTGAATTTTGCAGCCCCATCGAAAAATATCCTCCAATCTGGATACGGGTCCGAAATGTCCTCTCCTACAAACAACACATCTTGGTCCGGGAAGTAAGTTGTGAGCGGCTCGAACTCTTTGTCCACATGATTCTCGATAAGATCATCACCTAGAGCTTGTCACTTGATTGCCTTCTGAGTCACGTACACAATGTTGAATTAACTTAGGAGGATCTGCCATTTTTGCCAATTTCCCAATGGGCATTGGTTTCTGAAAGATATACTTGAGCGGATCCATCCTTAAGATCAAGTATGTGGTGTAGGTAAATAGGTAATGTCCCAACTTTTGGGTGATCCAAGTCAAAGCACAATAAGTACATTCCAATAGGGTGTACTGAGCCTCGTACTGGGTGTATTTTTTTTTCGGGTGGTAAATAGCTTGTTCCTTTTTCCCTGTTTCATCACATTGCCCCAATATGTACCCGAATGTATAATCCAACACGGAGAGATACAATAATAACAGCTTGCCTGGTTTAGGTTGGACCGACATTGGCGGGCTGGACAAATATGTCTTGGTTCGGTCAAAAAACTTTTGACACTCTTCGGTCCACTTTTGTGGCAACATCTTTCTTTAACAGTTTGAAAATTCGTTCACAGATCAGTGTTGATTGTGCTATGAACCGGCAGATGTAGTTTAGCCTCTTGATAAAGCTCATCATGTCCTTTATACTTTTGGGGGGAGGAAAATCTTGGATGGATTTAATCTTTGAAGGATCCAACTTTATTCCTTTTCTACTAACGATGAATCCCAACAACTTCCCAGTAGGAACTCCGAATGCATACTTTGCGGTGTTTAGTTTCAAATTGTACCGACGATTATATCATGGAAGTAGGTCATTTAAATTATTAGAACTTCTCTGTAACTTGATGATAACACAGTCCATGTATACCTCAATCTCCCTGTGAATCATTTCATGGACGAGGGTAGTCATTGCCATCATGTAGGTCGCACCAGCATTTTTGAGACCAACCGGCATGACTCTATAGAAGTAGACTCCCCATGGTGTGGTAAATTCCATCTTTTCTGCATCAGGATATGTGGTATCCCGCGAAGCAATCCACGAGTGACTGCAATTCATGTTTTGTGCAATTGTCAATGAGAACATTTATTTTCGAGAGACGAAAATCATCTGTAAGGCCCCGTAAAATCTCACCTAAAACCTGGGGTTTCATGGCGCCAAGGTAGAGTAATGTGATTGAGGTTTGTAGAATTATAAACTTTTTGGGTTGAATAGTGCGTTGGGGAGTTGAAAATAATTGTTGCCGAACATGGCATTTCTGCGATCCATTATGCGATCACAGAATTACTTCGCGGACCACAAATTTGCCGTAGAGTGAAGCAGAGAAATGGCCTATTTTGGAGGTTGTTTTGTGGTCCATTATGCGACCTCATAATCATTTCACGGGCCGCACAATCCAACGCAGATCTAGCATGAGAAAACTTTGGACGGAGGTTATGCGGTCCATTATGTGACCACATAACTGATCTGCGGACCATAGACCTGTCCAGCCCTGCCCAATTTTTGTGACCTTTTCTGTGGTCCCCTGTGCGGGCCGCATACCTATTTTGTGGTCCGGTCTGCGACCGTTGACCCGGCTTTGTAGAGTTTAAGTTTTGGAAAATTTCACCCAACCCCATTGTTATAAAAGCAACATGGGATTTATTGTGGCTAGTTCTAACTGATATTTTAGAGAGAGAAAAGTGGTCAAGAGTGAGAGGGAGATTCCTAAGCTAATTATTCATCCAAGAGGTAAGGTTCCATACCCTTGTCTTCAATTTCGAGTTTGGGGTAAAAGATGGGTAATGGGGAGTGTAATTCTTAGGTCTAACAAAGTGGTGGGAAGGTTGTTGAGCTCAAAAGGGTAGATGTTGGGTTGTGGGATGAAGGAATCCACAGACCTTGAAAACATAATGCCCACCTAGTGTTTGATAAAATGATCAAGTGAGATGAACCTATGAATATCTTCCTAATTATGGTTCAATTTTATCATGTCTCTAAATAGATCAAAGTTGCTAGGATTTTCGGAACTGTGTAGTAATTTAAGGAAAGCTCGAAGCGAGGTATGTTGGCTAAACTCCTCTTGTAGAATCAAATCCATGATGTCCTCCTAAGTTGTAGTTTTGATTGGCTCAAGCCCTTACGTCTCATGTTTCGAGCTATTTCTTATAAACTTGACTATTCCGAATAGAATCTGTGTTGAAAGTTATATGTTCAAAATGTAGTTTGAATGCCCTTATCATATTGTGTTATCCTTCGAGATTGTATTCAAATGTGACCATGTATCGAAATATTATGATTTCAATTATGTCTCAAATGCTAGTATTATGCCAAATTGTGGAAGAAAACCCAATGTGCGTAAGACACTTATTTTTTCATATGTGTACTAAAGGCCGTGATTAGAGATGATTTGTTGTTGATAATCCATGACATATGAAATACGACCGACGTGCCAAGAATGACATTACCTGTGTGGCCACTAGTTCCAATGAAATGAAAATATGAGTAAAAGACTATAAAATGAACTGAAAGTCCTTTATATAATAAATATTTGGGAGTATCGTTAGTCACCGAGGAAGGGTAGGTTGAAATGACCTAACCCCGAAACTACATATGCTGGTGTAGGTGTGTATTGTGATTATTTCCCTTGTTTGGGATGAAATTGATGTGATGAAATTATTCCCTTTAAATGGGATGAGATGATTGCTAGCAAAGGGTGATGTCGATCCACACGACATTATGGTGAGACGGCCTAGCCGGTCGTGTCGAGATCGGACGTCATACCACACACATGGTGGTGATTGTGCTTGAGGATGTGATTGAGATAATGATTGAGATCTTGATAGTGATTGTGATTGTGGTTGATATCTTTGGGTTAGACGGCCTAGCCGATCGGTCTGTGATCGGACTCTGTGCGAAAACTCACGGTGGTATATCGGTGCTAAAGATCTCCCAACCTAAAATATGGAAATTTACTTGAAAACTTGTATTGCTCCTAACTTGATGTCTTGATGTTGTTTGAGGCTCCCATTGAATCAATAATTGTTCTTCCTTGCTTTATTACTCGTTCTATTGAGAGGGTGTTTAGTGATTCATACTAGTACTATTCCATATGTACTAACGTCCTTTTTGTCGGGGGCGTTGTATCTTTAATAGATGAAGGTGGTTCCACAACAGGCGACTTTGATCAGTGATATAGGTACACCCTCTTCCCAGCTGACTTGGTGAGCCCTACTTCATCTCCGGGTCATGTATCTTTTGTTCCTTGTGTAGTATGTTTTGAGGTATAGCCGGGGCCTTGTTGCTGGTACTATCATTGTACTCTTTTGTATCTATTAAATGTTCCGTAGACAGAGTGTGGGTTGTATGTTAGTGTTGAGAGAGTCAAACTTGTAATGTTGTATTTGTACCACATGTTCCACTTCAAACTATGAAAATGTATGTATTTTGAGACTCATAAAGGATGTAACTAATGATAATGAATTGGTGTTGCTCACATGATCTTCTTATGGTCTAATCAATGAAATAAATCTTCTCTTTGTTCATGGGTGAGTTCGGGTAGAAGGTATTGTACAAGCTTGCTTGGCCGGGTTATCTTGGTTGAGCACTGGTCGCGCTCCTCGAGGTCGGGGTGTGATATCATTCTTAGGGTTGGCTTTGTTTAGGTCTCGATATTCCACATATATCCTAATTTTCCATCCGTTTTTGGCACTAGCACTATGTTGGCTAACCAAGTGGGGTAGTTTGTGACCCTCACTATGTTTGACTCAATTTGCTGGGTAACCTCTTCTTTGATCCTCAGACTTAAGTCTTGCTTGAATTTCCTCGACTTCTATTTGACTGGTGGCCATGCAGGATCGGTCAGTAATCGGTGCGAGACAATATAAGTACCCATTCCAGGCATGTCAACATATGACTAAGTAAACACGTCGGCTTACCGCGTGAGTAATTCCACTAGCTCTTATTTCTGTTCTTCTTCCAGGTGAATGCTATCTCGTGTTTCTTTCACCACCTCTTCATTTCCAAAATTGACCATTTCTGTCTCTTCTAGGTTAGGCTTCTTCTGACTTTCAAGTTGCTCGATCTCTTGAGGTAAGTTCTTGGGCATCATGATTTCATCATATTCTTCATAATATGGATCATTATTTGAGCTTTCTTCAAGGGTTTAGTCACATGTTATAATCGTGGAACAATGTTTTTTATTAATTTGGTCACTGAAAAAGAAAGGCGGGTCAAAATTAAAATATAGACAAGTTTAAGAGATATTTAAAGAAATGCGAAGAATTTTTATTTCTTTAAAGGGAACGTCTATGCGTTCAAAAGAGGAAGTTAAGAAAAAGTACTGGCATGATTCAGGTCTAAAGTTATCATGCTATTTTAAAAGCAACTACAATTCCACAATACCAAGACTCCCAGCGAACCAAGGTTAGACCAACAATCTAGTTCTGTAAGATCTCTCCTGGATCAGCATCCCGAATGGTCGGTGTCTAGATATTAGTTTTGTTGCAGCATTACTCGATCATTGCCATAAACAACTTCTCTATTCCATCAATGATCTCTTATTCGGGTACCGAACTTTGCACCAGGTGGGGAATATGATTTGGCACAAAGACCCTTTTCCTGGGGTTGCTGATGCGAGCTCCTCCGAGGGCAGGCTGATATCCCAAACTTGTGGTAACTTTATGTTATTTAAGTTGAATCGACTCTATTATCCAATTAGACTTGGCTTCCTATCTAGACCCTGGCTTTTACTGCACTTTATCATCTCTCTGATTTCTATCCCTGGCCCATATGGTGACGGTAGGTTGTTGGACGGTTCTTCCATTTTCATTGTTTGCATAATCTCCACTGCATGGAAAGTGACTTTGTCGAGTCCTTCTATGAAAGGCACCACATATTCTGAGTAAGCGGCGTGACTACATTCTTCGTGGATCATAATTTCTTGGCAATCGATTCAAACTTCATGCATTGGTGTAGAGTGGAAGGAACTGCTCCTGCCATGTGTATCCATGGCCTTCCCAATAGAAAATTATAGGAAGATGAGATATCCATCACTTGAAACAGCACCAGAAATTTGATAGGCCTGACTTTTAATGCTAAATAGATTTCCCCAATGACGTCTTTCTGTGAACCATCGAAAGCCCTGACTCTAACATGCCTTTCCCTAATCTCCCCTATCTTGATGTCCAGCTCTCGTAATGTGGAAAAATGACAAATGTTAACCCCTGATCCTTTGTGGAAGAGTACCGTAGATACTATCTTGTCTCCATATTTAACAATATTATGGAGAGCCTTGTAATGGTCCCATCCTTCTAAAGGGAGTTCATCCTTGCAAAAGAGACCTTGTTGGCTTCCACCATCTTTCCTGTAGTTGCAACTAGTGCCTCGTTGGTAGTGTTGCTTGGCACGCTCACCCCAATAAGCACCTTCACTGGAGCATCTCGATGACCATCAAAACTCATCAATAGGTCCATGATGGATATGTGCGCGAGAGTATTCTTCATTTGTTCCTCAATGGAATACTCTTTGGCTGACATTTTCTTCAAAAATTCTGCTACCCCAGCATCGGTTATATTTATTCTCTTGTTTTTCTCCCTGCCCGGGTTTCCCGTGTTCACTTCTGGAATATAACACTTTCCCGAATGGGTCATCCCATGAGCAGCCGCAGTATCTGATATTTTCTCTTTTCCTTTGGATTGATAGGCCCATGGAAAGGCTTGTAATTTAAATTTAACTCTCTCCTGACCATGGTGGGTATCGTGGGCCTTGGCTGGTATGTTCGGACCATTACCGATGGCTTTAACCGTACTGTGGTCAAAGGGGCTACTCGAGGAGTTTTGCCTGCCATTTCAGTGAAACCAATGGTGATGATGTTTCCTTTTAAATCATAATCTTCCCCCAAGGTTATCATGTTCACTCCTTGGTTTCTGTGGTTTGGTAGTGGATTGTTATTCATATCTAGCGGAGCTGGTGTGCACTGGATTCTCCACTCTTGATCAACATTTTGATCTCGTGCCTCAAACCACAACAATCTTTGGTGTTGTGTCCCTGAACACCTGAGTTATGCACAATGCTTTCTTGCGTCAAAATATTTGGTAAGTGGGTCTGGAATTCATCTATTGACCAGATGTAACAAGCTTGCTCTTCTCAAGATTTTGAACAGTTGAGCCAAAGGTTCAGCGAGTGGGGCATAATTTATGGGATTTCAGGCTTCAAGGTTAGGGGGTGGCCTTGGTGCATAAGCTGGTATGTTTTAATGAGTTGTTGTTTGGATAGGGGCATATAGTCGTGGTGGGTTTTGGTAAGTATTGGCTCGAGGCGGATTGTAATGTGGCTGGGTATTGTAGACTGTCATATAAGTAGGGTATGCTGAAATTTGAGGGTTTATCGAGTATTGGTGGGTTCGAGGAGGCGGACCTGATTGGTAAAAGGGGACAACCGCTGATACCTCTTCTTTTCTCTTCCTTGATTTGCCGACAGAACCAGATTGGATGGCCTTACTAGCAGCTTGTAGTGCGGTCATGGACTGGATCTTCCCGGACCTAATGCCTTCTTTTAAGAAATATCCTATATTGACCAATTCAGGGAACTTCTAACCTATCATTCCCATCATTGTTTTTGAAGTAAATGCCTTACTGGGCACTAATGAAGAATTTCTTTAATTCATTGTCATCCAGCGGGGGTTGTGCTTTAGCTGCCTCGGTCCTCCAATGATGGGCGTATTCCTGTAATGACTCGGAAGGTTTCTTTTGTATATTCACTAAGGCAAATTTGTCAGGTGTGATCTTACTGTTGAACCTAAAGCGATTCTTGAAGTCTTCAACCATATTCTGCCATTCTCTCTAGTTTCGGGGGTCCTGCCTGTTGTACCAGGTGAGTGCCTCACTCGTCAGACTCCTAATAAATAATTTCATTCTTAATTTCTCATTTCTCCCAACACCTACCAATTTGTCGCTATAGGACCTCAAATGAGCGTGGGGATTGCCCGTGTCAAGACCTAAACCCATGGTACATATTATTCATTTTGGGCCTAGGCTCGCATGGATTTGTCTTTTTGGGCTATGCCACCTCGAGCCCCAAAAGCGCGCGTAACATGTGAATTTGTGTCATTTCTTATATAGCTCTTCACTTTACTCTCCCATTCCGATGTAAGATTTTCCTAATGTGACATATGCACCCCTTCTTCAGAAGCATGCCAGTCTAGAAGCCTGTCAGTCATGCTTGACCCACCCTCATCAGCCCACCCTCCTTCAGAGCGTCACATAGTGTGTCGCATTAGTGCAAATTTCTCAGAGTACGGATTTGCTTGCGTTTTGATATCCAGACTTGGTCCTCGAACCCCAAACACGATCCCGGCTTAATCCCTTGGGCATTTACTCAGACTTCAAAGCTCCAAATAGCCCGAATTCATTCCACAACATCTACATAGCTCAGAATCACTCCTACAAGGCATAAAACACACAATAAGTGCAAAACACTATCAATTAAAGCTCAAACATGAATAAAGTGCAGTGAATTAGAGTGCAATAAGCGACTAAAACACGAGATAATAGCCTACCATCAACACCCCACACTTAAACCATTGCTCGTCCTCAAGCAATCAAACTACACTTCACATAGACACGACCTTTTTCAATAACTCTAATAACTCATCACACCAAGAATATTTAAAATAGATTAAGCACAATACCATAACATCTTAGCCTCAAGATTTGACTCTAAAGCACCACACATGTTTATAACCCGCACACTTACTCTAACATAGGTCAACGACATTACCTTTCCTTCATGAATCAGGTTCTCTCACACAACAATAGAGAGTAGTTCCAAACACAATAAAATTTAAGAACAATTAGGAACTCAAGATAGAAAGAATTCACTCATTCTCAGAAACAACATTCATATGCCACAAAAGATGCACGATAGGCTTGCCCGTAGTGTAATACTCTACTAATTGAGCTCATTCGGTCAAAGATCAAGTAGGACTTTAATTAGTTGTAATGTAGGCTACGAGATGGGTAGGATATATTTAGATATAAGAGTGACTACACCTCCCTGAGCACTCTCATACATAATTAACCGTTTAAAACCCCACACTTATGTTAAATCAAAACTCCACCTTCACATCAATATATATTAACTCTCTACATCTTTAAGCACAATTACATCAAGAGTTACCACTATCAAGGAATATTTTGCACAACAATACAACTATTGTTTTCTCTTTCCATTCAAGTGGCTCTAAATTTTTTTAATACAGTGCACCTTTCTCTTTATTTCATTATTTCCACTCAAAAGCCAAACCAACCACCCCACTTCAACTTTTATAAAGTTCATAACAAATTCAAGTGCTCATGAGAGGTAAAAGGTTCAAATAGATGGTCAACTCAAACAAATGGTTAAGGCTTGTAATGTGGTTGCCAAAGAAATATGATTGCAGGCTCAAAGGGGTTAACTACGATACATAACAATTAGGTGGGTAAAAGCGTATAACTGACTCAACAAAGAAACACATATATCACTTCCAAGACTGAATAAAACTACTATTTCGCTTTGCAAACACTCAGAGCATGTTCTAGACATCAAATGCAATGCACAGAATAACACAAAACCTTTCACACACATGGAACATAACTCACTTAAGATTGGATTATCAAGTCACTCTAGTCAAAGCAGTTAAGCAATGTTAAGATCATACAATTTAAGGTACTTATACAAGAGTCAAAAACTGAGCCTAGGCATCACAACTAAAGCACTTACTATTCTCAAGGCATAATAAAGTTAAGAGATATTTCCTTCAATTCAAATTACAGCACAAGGCTTCCTACTACTCTACAAAACCAAAAACTAACTACACCCGGTTCAAACAAAACCCTTGAAAAGAACCGCAGAAAAAAGAAAAACCAAGGTGGAATTATTACACTACCTAACAAAAGAAAATCTTTTTGTCTTTTTTCTTTCGACTTTAATCCCTCAAGAAACCTGTCGAATGATATCCATTGTCGGGAAAAATAATGTTTTTTTCAATTTTTATGGTTTTTTCAATTATTTTCTATCTCTAACTACTAAAACTAATAAAACTAACACATATACATACAACATACAATATATCTCCCACCCCACACTTTAAGTTGTGGTATGTTACCATGACACACAATTAAAAAGCATAAGGTAAAGGAAACTTCCCTGGACATTTAGTTAGGGTCTGAGTCGAAGTCGGGCTCCATTCCTCGCCTTCGAACTAATGCACACATCCATGTAGATAACTTTTTCTCAGCCTTCTTGGGGTACACCCCACACTTATCTTTCTCACTCAATGCAACCTTCTCTTTTGAGCCCTTCACTTTTTACTCAACACTTGCAGATGGTTTTTCTTTTTGTGCCTCCTTTGCTAATTCCATCTCAAAAGTCACCGTCTCCTCACCCACTCCAAGCATGAGTTTCCTCTCGTGTATATCCAATATTGCTCTACCCGTTGCTAAGAATGGTCTTCTTAAGATGAGGGGGACCTCCTTGTTCTCCTCCATATTCACCACTATAAAATCTATAGGAAATACGAACTTATTCACCTGAACTAACACATCTTCCACTATCTCCTCGGGTATTATAGTCGTTTGGCTTGCTAACTGCAACGATATTGGTGCATAACTTATCTCTCCAATCTCCTTCTCCAATTTTCTATAAATAGATAGAGGCATTAAATTATTTAATGCACCATAATCACATAATGATTTATCAAAATGAATAGTTTCTACAGAGCAAGGTATAGTAAAACTCCCTAGATCTCCACACTTTTGTGGGAGTTTGTTTTGCAATATCGCGCTGCAATGCTCTGTGAGCTTGACCACTGAGGTCTCCTCAATTTTCCTCTTCTTTGTAAGGATCTCCTTCGATAATTTGGCATAAGCAGGCATTTGTGAGAGCACTTATGTGAATGGTAAGTTTACATGAACCTATTTCAGCACATCTAGAAATCTCCCAAACTGATTGTCCAGCTTTTCTCTACTTTTCTTTTGAGGGAAGGGTAAAATAGACATATGCTTGCTCTCATCATGTTCCTCCCTTCTCGAAGTTTCTCCCTTCTTCTTTTCTCAACTTTCATCTAGCCCTTCTTCTTTTTATCAACATCATTCTTTAGTTGGTCCTCACTTTCTTTTTCAAGTTTCACATCATTTTGGATCGGGGTGGGATCTTTTAACACTTGCCCACTTCTCAGAGTTACAACATTCACTATTTCTTTGAGATTTCTCTCAGTATCAGCAGGGAGAGTTCCCGGAATCCTCTCAGACAATAGAGTGGCTAGCTGCCCAACCTTTCTTCTAGGTTTTGAAAACTAGTTCCCAGTTCTTCGATAGCTGCTCCATGTTCCCGTATAGCTGCACTATGAGTTTCAAGTCTCTCATCAGTTTTCTGAATGAAGGCCTTCATGAGATCTTCTATGCCAGACTGAATGGGCTGTTAAGGCTAAAATTGCTTCCTTTGCTGATTTTGGTATGCTGGAGCTCCTTGTCCCTGTGGTCTAGAGTTATTTTGTTACCAAGCATTCGTAGTACTTCCAGGTGAACTCCATGAAAAATTGGGGTGCCGCTGACCTATTGCATTATAATTTCCCACAGCCTTCACTTCCTCAGCTCAGGCTTGATACTCATGAGTAGGGTGTCCTCTTCCACATATATCATAGGCTGTGTGAGGCTCATTTTGTATCGAGGCTAAGGTCAACTTTCATATTTCTTTGGCCATAGTATCAAGTTGTACCTGCGCAGATGTATTAGCATCAACTTGGTGAACACCATTTGATCTTCTTCTTTTAGCACTCTCAGTGGTCCATTGATTAGCATCTTCAGATAACTCATCAAGAGTTGTAACTATCTCCTCTGGAGTCTTCTTCATCAAAAGGCCTCCAACTACATTGCTCAATTTTCTAAGTGAGACCGGTGTTGATCCTTCCCAAAAATCCTGGAGTTGCATCCAGAGTTCAATTTTGCTATGTTGACACTTTCTAAAAATCTCCATAAACCTCTCCTATGCTTCAAAAACCGTTTCAGTCTCTTTCTGGAAGAAGTGATGGAATTCTCTTCTAATCTTGGCCATCTTAGTTGAGGAGAAATATTTATCAAGGAATTTTCTGGTCATCTCCTCCCAAGTTCTGATCGATCCACTGGGCAAACTCCGAAGCCACTCCTTAGCATCATCTTTAAGAGAAAAGGGGAATGCCCTTAAGTACACTGCATCTTGTGACACCCTATTGTATTGAAATGTGTTCATAATCTCCTCAAAGTCCATTAGATGAGTGTTTGGATTTTCATTCGGCTTCCCTCTAAAAACACAATAATTCTGAAGGGTTTGAAGCAACTCTTGTTTCAACTCGAAATTGTTTGCTGCAATTGGAGGTGGTCTAACACTTGATAAACCTTGATTGTAGACCGGTCTAGTATAATCGCCAAATGGTCTCCTAGGCATGGGAGCTATATTTCCGAACTGATCTGCACCCAAGGGTTGATTTTGAGTAATTCTCTGACCCCCCTCTTCTTCATAGATAATTTGTGCATCTCTGATAGCTACTTCCTCAGCATCCCGTGCAGCTTGTTCTCTTTGTTGGGCTGCTTCTATCGTAGCCAAATCTACATTATCTTCACCGTTTCCAGCCATAAGATCTTTGGTTGAGGATTGCCCAACCTTTTCTAATGTCTCGGTGAGATTTCTTTCCTTCCTTAGCTCTCGCAGTTATTTTTCAATATCCATCTCGTATGGTAGCACTTCCTTCGCATAGGTTCGAGTCATGCACCAATCTAAACCTGTAACCTGCGCACAGTCAAAGAACACCAAACATAAAAAGGAAAAATAAAATACAAAGAAAAATTCCTGAATTAGCACTACAAACTATTTCCAACACTATTGATTGCCAATCCCCGGCAACGATGCCAAAATTTGACGAGCTCGAAACACACACTTAAATTATGCTCGCTAATCAAATATAGTATAGTATAATATCGTATCCTCATGGATTGTATTTAAATAATATTCTCGTAGTTTCTAGCTTGGTTGCTATCCAAGATGATCAACAATTGTGATTTATATGATTTCCAACTAAAATTAACTACGAATCTAAAGCTATTGACTAATGACAATCGCAACAAAGGTAAGCAAGGAAGTTATCAATGGGAGAAAATAAGGGTTGATAGGATATGTGCAGGATAATTGTTTGGGATCTAACTCTAGATAATTCACTTCTAATGTTCAAGTGAGTCTCTCGAAGTCACTCAATTATTTGTTCAAATGTTCAGCAAAAACTCCTCTCTCGATTAAGTCTTAACCTCACAAGATGAACCAATTTAAGCACGTGAAGATATGCAAGAATGCATAGTGGATTGGTCTTTAGGAGAATCTCTCTCGATTATCCTCCTAACTAGGTTTAATCAATGATTCAACTAGTTTCTTTCAATTACTAAGAAGAAGTAATGAACCCAACCAATAATATAATACAAAGATATCACAAGTTATGCCTCTCTCGATTACATGAGCAAGTGAATAAAGATGCAACAATTAAATCATCCAAAAAGGATTCAATACATAAAACTAGAGTTATAATCCACAAACAATCATCAATACACCAAATCCATTAAACCCTAAAGAGAACTACTCCATAGACACGGAGCACTTCATCACAAATATAATTAAAGTATAGGAAAACATAAATTCGATCCAAACTCGGGTCTTGAGTGAGGAAAGAATGATTAAATCCTTGTGTTCGTATTCTTCCAACTTCTCCTTAGCCTCCCTAGGTCGAATATGTGTCAAAAGTCTAGAAAATAACATTTTTTTTATGTATTTATGCCAAGTAGAGTCGGGCCCAGACCAAACCACCTTCTCCTAGTCGAAATAGGACATTGGCTCTGTAAAATTTGCACAGGTACGCCGAATGGGGCGATGCGCCATGTAGAGCATTAGTGAGGAAATCCAGAGAGCTCAACTTCTGTCAGGCAGCGAAAAATACACTGTTGCGTCGCACAGTGCGTCGCATTAGTGCAAATTTCTCAAAGTATGAATTTTGCTTGCATTTTGATATCCAAACTTGGTCCTCGACCCCCAAACACGATCCTGTCTTAATCCCTTGGGATATTACTCAGACTTCAAAGATCCAAATAGCTCGAATTCATTCCATAACATCTACATAGCTCGGAATCACTCCTACAAGGCATAAAATACATAATAAGTGCAAAACACTATAAATTAAAGCTCAAACATGAATAAAGTACAGTGAATTAGAGTGTAATAAGCGACTAAAATACGAGATTATAGCCTACCATCACACCTAAACTCAGTTGGCCGCTGCGGTTTGCCACACCACCGTACTAAGGGATATTTGACTCTAATACCATATTTTCCATGACGCAAGCCCATGGCACGTGTTTTTTGCTTTGGGCCTAGGCCCATATTGATTTGTAATTTTGGGCTACACCACCTCAAAAGTGTGTGTACCATATGAACTTGTGTTATTCTTTAAATAGCTCTTCACTTTTCTCTTCCATTTCGATGCAGGATTTGCCTAAGGTGACATGTTCACCTCTTCTTCTAAAACATGCCAGCCAAGAAGCCTGCCCGTCTTGCTTGACCTACCCTCATCAGCCACCCTCCGGTAGGTAAATCATAGCCCGCCACGTCGAAGATATCAAACTTTGGGGGTTTATATCCTATGGGCATGTCGACATCTGGATGAATACACAAATCCTCATAATCCAGGCTCTCCCTCCCTCGAGCAACCTGTAAGTTATTCATCTACTTTCTCAAGATGCGCAATTGCTCAGACAGTGAATCATCCTCTTTGGTTCCCGCGTCCTTGTCCATCTCGGTGCATTGATCAATCTTGCAAGGCACCCTATCCGTGATGGGTGTTGTGAAAGTTGGCTCTGTAGTATCATATACAAGTGGAACATACCGCTCATGAGTAGCAACGTGTGCCACATATGTATATTATGGATGGGTAGTAGCATGGGTGACGCATTATGAGGGAGGTTATGATTGGGATTGGTGGTGGTTAGAGGAATTTGGGGAGCTTGGACATAATTAGGGATGTACAATGTGTGTATATGAGGGTTTGGTGGGTTGGCAAGGGTAATTGAGGGTACGATATGAGAAGTGGCGAGAAGTGTGTTGGCAATGGTGGAAAGGGTATTGCTGGGCTGTCTGGTAGATAGGGGAAAACGGTAAGGGATAGAGTCTAGAGATAGAAATCGGGGCAGTTGTGGAAAAGACATCATGGCCAGGTTTGTCAAGTCTCTTACTTGTTGCACTTCTCCGCTCAGCAGTTCTATTTCTTCTTCCAAGCGGGCGACGTATTCGCCATTTTGGGTTTTGTAAGATATAGGAGACCTCTCTTTGCCGGAGGTAGGCCTACGCAGGTGATTAATAAAAAATAATCCAGATTTCTTGACACATTTCAAATTCGGAACTTGAATTTTCATTGATAAAAGGACAACGATTCTTGATGGTTGCACAAAAGTGGCACGGAGAAAGTGTCTACAAGGCCTATTACAAGATAATAACAAAGAGGAAAGGCAAACCGTCATGTCATAGGGCACAACCCCGAAGGCTTTACAAAACTTACATGGTATGGGCCATAGAATCGACCTTAGGAAATTTTAAAATGTAAGATGGAAACTCAATTGCTTCTTGGTGAATCTTCCCCCAAACTCCCTTTCTCTGGATCTTCTTCGGCATCTTCCTCGAATTCTTCTTTGATGTCCATTGCCTAGTAATCAGGTTCTTCTTCTTCCTCCGGCTCCTCCTTGGACACAATCTGCATATAATACGGTATATCAGTATCACATTAGTCTGTGGCAACATGTAGTCGACTGACCATACTACCACTTGCTGGTACATAGTGGGGGTGACGGGATAATGCGACAGTATTTCATGATACACTTGTAGAGACTCCCTTGAATCTTCCAAACCGGCAAATCCTTCATGACTAGGTCAGGCCAACTGATCCCCTTCTGATACTCAGGAGAAGTATTTCGGCGTACACCGCACATTTGGCCCTATGTTAATTCCACTCTTCCTGAAGTCTCCTCACCCTAGGGATTGTCATTTGGATGTTGTAATCATTGTCAAACAGGGCCATTCGGGACCACAAAGGTACATCCTAGACCAGACCGAAGTACCTCAATATCTGTAATGGTGCATAAGACTGAACTCCTTCCAATCCAATCTACTCAATAAAGTACTTCTTAGGTCCTCTCACCAAGGATTTTCCGCTCATCTAGGAAAGCGTATACTTAATACAATCTTCGGTAAGGTTAGTCAAGAATGCACACCACTCCTCTTAGATTTAATTGATAAATTGGATATTATTTGAATTGAAGGAATTTGATTATTTCCGCTGATTAAATAAATTATTGTGAATTTATAATTCATGCTGATTTAAATATCCTAGTTCTATTTCAGTTATTATCATTAACTCATAGTGAGTGTCAAGGTCGGCCATCTCGTCTCTACCGCTTCGAGATTAGGCTTGATACTTACTGAGTACGCGTTGTTTAAGTACTCATACTACACTTGCTGTACTTTTTGTGCAAGATCTGAGACAGGTACTAGTGGAGGACCTATCATCCCATAGCCACGTCATCCCGAGGCATAGTGGTGAGCTGCATTTCTGAGCCGTTCTGCAGCTACTGGTGTCTCTTTTTATATTTACATTCTGTCTATTTCATTTCAGACAGTATTTGGAGTTTGATATCATCTACTAGATGCTCATGCACTTGTGACACCGGGTCTTGGCACACACATTGATAGAATTTGGTATTTTATGATTTTCTTGGATTAAAAGTTTAATCAATATATGTTTGATTTATCAGTTGGCTTGCCTAGCTGTAGTGTTGGGCGCCATCACGACACATAGGTGAAATTGGGTCGTGACAACTATTGTCGTACAGTTATTATACTATTGATATGTTATGGCATGATGCATTTTCGTGTGGTGCTTGGGTATGGATCTATCCCTCCGGAATTAGGCGATTACCCATGTTACATTGGGCCATGTGAGCGCAGGTAATATGCGTATCGTGTTGGAGCATGTGGGATGTGCTAGATTATGTTGGAGCACATGGGATATACTTATATTGATTATGAATGAGTCTTGAGCATACATGATCATCCTAAACTCATTCAGAAGCATTCAAATAGGTACTACCTGATGCATATCATGTCTATATATGAATATCAAAATTGAATTTTGCTTTGGTTATCTTATTTTGATAAGCATGTTTATCCTATCTCTAATTTATATACCTTGTTGTTATATCTATTGTTCTTGATTAATTTTTGTGATTTCATGCTACTATGAATTGTTCAGGTCAAAAACTGAAAAAACCGAATCAAATCAAACCAACCTAATAATTTTTTATTATATTTGGTTTAATTAATATTAAATTAGTTTGGTTTTAGTTTTAACCAAAAATTGAACTGAAAAAAACGAATCAAATCAAACCAACCCAATATTTGTTTATTATATTTGGTTTAATTAATTGAAAATTCATTAAATTAGTTTAGTTTTAGTTTTAACCAAAAATTGATCCATGCTGGTTCAGAGGTTCATATGGTATTTTGGGACCTATGGGTATAGTTGGTTTAGGACTTGAGGGGCTCAATTGTACTTTAGAACCATTGGATGAATATTGCATGTTGCAGAATTATTTTGGTGCTAGCTTCCTTAAATGGGATGGAATGGAGGGTATTGTGATCGCGAAGAGTTAGATGGACATGCATTAGCATAGAGGGTGTCGCAATCACGTAGAGAAATGTTAGCCCGGCCAATGTTTTGGCCAGAGCTTATGTGCGATTGCGAGCTATTGATCGAGACTGCAAAGATCAAGTTCGGATGCTACAGGTCCCGATGAGTACTCCTACAACCAATAAATATCAGTTCATACAACAGCCATTTTTAGCACATTTCGGGGATTTGAGCTTCGTTTAAGGAGAAAAATTAGAGTTTTGATCTGTAGTTTAATGTATGATTTTTCTACACTAGTTTTGAGATTATACTTGATTTTGCTATAGTTTAAACCAATAAAATATGAGATTCAAAGGCTAAAATTGAATATTTTATACCAGACCTAAAAATGGTAGGTTGGACTTTTGACCAATCAAATGATATCGAAATTAAATTTTAATTATAGATTTAAACTCCTTAGCCAACAGATAACACGCCATAAAATTTGTTTCGGATTTTGATCCGTTGATCTGAGGATTGACTTTGGAGTTGACCGAGAGTTGACTGTGACTTCGGACTATCCTAAAATTACGAGAATAGTTCTCCTAGAATAATTTGGATTCGTTACTCATTATTTTGAATAAATTATGGCTTTTGAAGATCATTTGGATAGTTTGAGCATTCAAATAAAGTAAAATTTTGTTGTTTTCAAGGCAAGTAAGATTTTAACTCTTAGAACAGTTGTTTTTCATCAAATCCATATTATATGTGCTGTTTGTATGGATTTAAACTATCTAGTTTGTGTGTTGGGCAAGCATGAACTAGATTAGTTAGTTCTTACAATATCCAGCATCGATAAGGGTCATAGTATATGTATCTACACAAATTAATACTTCTAGCAGTTTTAGGAGATATTGTGATTCTGTTAAGTTGTTTAGCATACTTTATTACTTAGTTAATTTCTCATACAGTCTATAACGTTCCGGCCGTTAGTTTTGAGTATTTTAGCCTCGTTTCCCTATTAATTTACCTCCTCTATGTTTAATTATGATTAGATGACTTGCCGGGGTAGTTGATTTGGTTTCGGGAGAGTTTCAGAGTAAATTGGGACACTTAGGCCTAAAGTTGGAAGCTTAAGTTGAAACAGTTGATCGAAGTTTGACTTTTGTGTAGACAACTCCAGAATGGAGTTTTGATGGTTCTTGTAGTTTCGTATGGTAATTTTGGACTTAATCGTATGTCCGGATGTTGATTTGGAGGTTCTTAGATTGATTTGGTGCTTTTTGGCAAAAGTTAAAAAACTGAAGGTTTGGAAGGTTGAAAGGTATGATTGAGGGTTGACTTTAATAATATCGGGCTTGGATTGTAATTCCTGGAGTTGGTATAGGTCTGTTGTATCATTTGGGACTTGCATGCAAAAATTAAACTCATTCCGAGTTGGTTTGATATGATTCGGCATTAGTTTTAGAAGTTGAATGTTCATTGATTCTATAGGCTTGAATTGGGGTGTGATTCGTAGATTTGGTATTGTTTGATGTAATATAAGGCCTCAAGTAGGTTCGTGTTGTGTTTTGGGACTTGATGGTATGTTCGGACGGGGTCCCTGGAGCCCCAGGTGTGATTTGGGTTGAGTTCGGACCTTTGAGCAGTTATAAGGAAATGCTGAGAATGCTGAAGTGTGGTGCATTCGCAGCACCGCAGAAACGGTTTTGGGCTTGGTGGACTGGCTCCGCTGGTGTGGATATAGGCGCGCAGATGCGCAATCGCAGAAGCGGGCAGGGCTCCGTAGATGCAGAATTTGGACTTTGGCGAGGGACTGCAGGTGCGGTTATTTCTCTGCAGAAGCGGACGTGCATATGCGCATATTGGTCCGCATAAGCGATTCTCTAGGGCTTAATGAGAAGCCGCATCTGCGATGATGTTTCACGGATGTGAAGCCGCAGAAACAGTTGTTGGTCTGCAGGTGCGGAATAAATAGGCAGAAATGTGAGTGAATCAAGGGTTTATTCCATTTTCCACATTTTGAGTAAGAGAGCTCGGTTTTAGGCGATTTTGGAGGGAATTTTCTAGGATTGGATCGGTGTAAGTATTTTTTACTCAGATTTGTGTAATATTCATGATTCCATCAATATTTTTATCATTTAACTAGCGATTTGAGTTGGAGAAATTGGGAAATTTTGTAAAAGTTTTCCTAAACTATAAATTGAGGTTTTAAAGGTCGATTTGAGGTCGGAATTGGATAATTTTGGTATGGTTGGACTCGTATCGGAATGGGTGTTCAGATTTTGTAAGTTTGGTCGGGTTCCAAGGTGCGAGCCCGGAGTTGACTTTTTTATTTTCTTTAAAGATTGTAACTTTATTATCAGGAATTGCTTCCTGTGGTTTGTATTTATGGTATTAAGTTATTTTGGCTAGATTTGAGCCGTTCGAAGTTGGATTTTCACGAGAAAAGCTTATTAGTGGATTGATTTGTCTTGTTTGAGGTAAGTATCTTGTCTAACTTTGTGTGAGAAAAAATTACCCCTTAGGACTTGGGTTGATTTGTGTTATTTGGATTATGTGAAAAATATGTACACGAGGTGACGAGTGTGTACACGGGCTTATATGTGGTATTTTGACCGGTTTAGACTCTTAGACTCTTTCATGCATTTAATTAGAAATTGACAATGGTTCTGATTTTGAATTTGTAAAATGTGAAAATGAGGCGGTACCTCGGTTGTAATTCTTGTTGTACATTCTATGTTAAAGAGGCTTGTTGGTTAAATAATTTTATTATCTCTTTATCTACTTTGTATTTGTCCGTGTTATTTTCTTGATGTTCTTATCATGTGTTCATTCCTTGTTGCCTTTATTTCTTTAAATTTCATTGTTAGCTTACATTATTGAACTTCTTTATAGTCATTTATTTCCTCATCTTCCATTATTTGCCTATACTGTACTTTGTTCAGTTTCTCTTATTCTAGTAGGTGTCTTGACCTGGCCTCGTCACTACTCTACCAAGGTTAGGCTTTATACTTACTAGGTACAGTTATGGTGTACTCACACTATGCTTCTGCACATTTTTTGTGCAGTTCCAGGTACTTCAGCTCAGGCTAGGCATCGGTGATTTGACCATACATTTTGGAGACTTCAAGGTATACCTATTTGGTGCTCCCAGGCCTCGGAGTCACCCTTTGTCCTTACTTCTACTATTGTTTACTCTTTGTTTAGACAGTGTTGTACTAGGGATTTTTAGTATATTTCTATAGAGCTTATGACTCAGTTCCACCGGTTTTGGAAATTTTGTTACAGATGTTCTGTTTTAGAATTATTATGAGTTTTATCGAACTATCTTATTATTTTAGTTGTTAATTCTGTTAAGCTATCAATGAATGTTAGGCTTACCTAATATTAGAGATTAGGTGTCATCACGACATCCTAAGTGGAAAATTGGGGTCGTGACATAGCTAGGGCACAATTTTGTCATTTATCAACTAGTAGCTCTATATTATTGAGTTTGCATAGAGTAAAATTGTGATTGATGTACCACGCGAGGCGGGCTATACAAGAAGCCAACACTCTGAAGATGGGTAAGACACGTGGATGAAAGGACCTAATGCACCATAGTAGTTAGTAGTAGTAGTAGCTTTTACAGTTTCAACTAGCAGTTAGACTTTCTCTGTGTATTTGTGTTCACATACATGTTTAATACATACATGTATTCGTTTCAACACTCTGGATTCGTTTGACGAATAATGCTCGTTTGGTGCCATGTCACAGCTTAGATGTCAAATTGAATTGTGACATTATGTCATTTTGACCTAGCCCAAGTAACCTTTTAGTGGGTCACTTACCAGCTCATTTAATACCCTTCTTGGGATGTTTGTACTTTCTACAAAAATACGCTTAATCTCGATACTGTTTTTTCATTTATTAGTAAGAATATCAATGGTTTAGCCAAAACTTAGCAAAGTTCTCGTCTACAGCTTGTGAAATTTGGCTTATACAAGCGCCCTACACCTCATTTATTTCGCCTTATTAAGTAAAATTCCATTGTTGACTTTAGAAAGTGTTTAAGAAGATCAAGTGTGTTCTTTTAATTTGGTGTTGTTCAACTAAATTGGTAATTGAGGATTGTTTATGCTGGTATTTGAAGCTTTATTTTAAATTGAGATCATTTGGAGTAGATTTGGAGTGGTTTGATCGAAATTAAAGTTGCAAATTTGAAAAACACTTTGTTAAAATAACCCAGAAAAAATGGCAATTCGCTAGACTTTGATGAATAGCTTAACAAATAAGTAGACAAAACATAGCATAACTTCTACCGACCGGGTAGAAAAATCCCTGAAGAGCAGAAGTATGAAAATCCGGCAGACTTCAGTGAACAACTTAACATATAGGTAGAGTAATAATAGCATCAACTCTACCGGATTGGTAAAAAGATTCTGAAAAGCAAAGTATGACAATCCAGTTGATTTTGATGAACAATTTAAACCGATAAAGAACCCTAAAGAGTTGTGCGGCTCCGAAGTTATTTTTTAAATACCACAAATTTTGGGGACATTCCGCTAAATTCACCACCCAAAAAGTCCCTTTTCCGTCAATCAACCTATTCCCCGTCACGACAAGGTTCTGCGAACCCAAAATAAAAGTATTAATAAGAAGAATAATTTGACTAATATATCGCTTATTAATTTTTTAATCTTAGTCTATTTACGTGGTTCTTAATTCTAGTAAAATTCATGTTAAGGGTAAAGCTAAAAAATTATAATTAATTATCTCCTAATTTTCTATAATGACTGGGAACAACTAATTTTAGTATACACAACTAAATGAAACGGGATGGAGTATTTCTTTTTGGCAAAAAAATCCCTGCACGTCGATTGAACTTGTAACTCTCTAAAAAGCTCCAAATAAAAAATTACAGCTCAGCAAAGACAGTAATGCTCCTTCGATCTCAAGAATAAATGCTCTTCACAGTAAATTACTTATCTTCATATGAACGTCATACTTAACAAAATCCATGGCCATTGGGTTGACTTAAGTAGAAAACTGGAAGCTGCAGACAATATTTTGTTGTAAAAATATGTAGCCCCCAACAGATTATCCATGCAAAATTAAGCTAGCATATAAAAATGATGATAACCTAATAACCCCCTCCCCACAATATCCACAGGCATGACTTACAATAGCACTCAACTGAAAAAGCTTGATACAGGTGAAAGAAACTTCACTTAAAGAAGTGAAAATAACGTGGTTTGAGAAAGTCTTATTCACTGAAATCAATGCTGCCACTGCGAGAGCTGCTGGCGTTGCGACTATGTAAGGACAGGCCTCTCATGTGGCCAGAAAGAGTAGAACCCTCAGACTTGTTTTCTTGGAAGAACCGTTCTCTCTCAGCATGCTTTGAAGGAGGTGGGGGTATTGTGACAGCTGCTCTTCCAGTGTTGTTTTCTTGCTTCTGTTCTGTAGGCGCTGGCCTTATAAGGGGACGATGTAGCATATTCCCTGGAACTGCAGATCCTAGCAATCCAAAAGTACGTTCTACTTGGCAGTCTTCATCTTCAGGCAGTAGCCGAGCTTTTCCTTTTCTTATTCTATGAAGTTGAGCATAATGTTAAAAACCAAAGCAACAATAGAGTCATCCATATACAAAAGGCTGGTTGTTAAGAGGTAACCAACAGCAATGATTCAAAGTTCAAAAAGAAACTACCAGTATATTTCTCACGGTTCCATGTTAAGTCTGACATTCTAAGAAGGCATACCTTCGGAAAAGCTGTTCAGCTTCCTCTTCTTCATCTGATTGCCCATGATCATGTGGATTTGATGTGGAGGTTGGCCAAGCAGAAAGAAGTGCATCATGTCTTTTGAGAACTCTATCAAGCTTCTCGTTCAGCTCCACTGCTTGGGAGACCACCTTTTCATCCCTGGAATATGCGAGCATGGATTAATCTTCGATATATGCAGAAGGTATGTAGGAATAGAGATGTAAATCTAAGCTCATCAAAAGAAATTAAAGGAAAGGACAGGAAAATGTCCAATGCTTAAAAATCAGAGCAACAGTAATCAGCAGTGTTCATAATCTTCTTCGCTGGTGGCAAGTTGACGTGTTCCATTTCACTTTATCTTACCTATAAACATTTGAAAATAGAAACTATATCTGCAAAGTGTTCAAAAGCTTCTTGCTTCCACATCTGTTTTCTCTTCAAATTTTCTGCACGGAATCTACAAAAACCGAATTAAATTGCATTGACTTGATTCCCCCCCTTCTTGTTGTGTCCCTTTTTAGGTATTTCTGTCTCTTGTGCTTTACTATTGTAGCACTTCCGATTCTTATATTGCATTAATTTGAATTGATAGTTTATTCATTCTTGCTGGTATCTTAGTTAGATATTTTGCATGCTTGCTCCGTTATTGTACTTCCCTATTGTGGCTCTTTGCTGGTTTAGTGGCAGTGAGAATTTAGCACCCCTTAGACTATAGTGGCTGTGGTGAGCAATGATAAAGTAAGGTCATATCCTCGGTTGGGGTGGGGGGTAGGGTCCTGGAGCATAGGGACATTGACGGGGAAGTCTATAGAGTTAGTGAAGATTCTCCAGAAGAGGAAGATCAATATAGCTTGTGTCCAGGAGGATGGGTGGGAATGAAAGCTCGAGATACAGACGGGTTTAAGTTGTAGTTTGGGGGGGGGGGGTTAGGAGAAAGAATGGGGTAAGCATCTTAATTGATAGGGAACATAGAGAGCTAGTTGTAGAGGTTAGGATGGTGAATGACAGGTTGATAGCTATTAAGATAGTTGTGGGAGGGTTTACTTTAAACATAATTAATGCTTACACGCCTCAAGTGAGTTCGGACAAAGAGCTTAATAGGCGCTTCTGGGAGGACTTAGATGAGTTGGTACGGGGAATTCTGGACACCGAGAAACTTATCATAGGAGGAGATTTTAATGTCCACATTGGGACATCTTCCGGGGGTTATGACAGTGTGCATGGCGGCTTCGGTTTTGGAGATAGAAACAGTGGAACTTGTTGATATATTATGCTAAAACTTTCGATTTGGTGATTGTTAACTCGTGTTTTCCGAAAAGGAGGAGCACTTGGTCACCTTCTACTGGCCAAGACATCTTCCGGGGGTTATGGCAGTGTGCATGGCGGCTTCAGTTTTGGAGATAGAAACAGTGGAACTTGTTGATATATTGTGCTAAAACTTTCGATTTGGTGATTGTTAACTCGTGTTTTCCGAAAAGGAGGAGCACTTGGTCACCTTCTACTGGCCAAGACCCAAATTGATTATCTACCACTCAGAAAGTGTGATAAAGGTTTATGCTCAGACTGTAAGGTCATCCCGAATGGGAATCTCACGACTCAACATAGGCTATTGATTATGGACTTTGAGAGCATGCGAAAGAGGAAAAAGAGGGTTGTGTCTAGTCTACCTAGGATCGGGTAGGGAGACTTGACTAAGGACAAAGCTTAGGAGTTGGGGCAGAAGTTGTTGGCTATGGGGCCTAGAGGAGTAGTTGGACGCAAGTTGTATGTGAACCATGATAGCAAACTGTATTAAAAAAGCTGTGAGAGAGGTGTTAGGGGTCTCGAAGGGTTTCTCTGGTTCACAAAAGGGACTGGTGGTAGAATTAAGAGGTTAAAGGAAAAGTGGAAGTCAAGAAAGCAGCGTATTGAAGCTAGTAGAGAGCATAGACAAGGTGGAGAAGAGGGCTAACAAGGAGTGATTTAAGAACGCTAAGGAGGAGTAAAAGTTAGCGGCTACTGCGTTAAGACTGGACAAGATGAGAGAAAAGAAGGCTCGTGATTTGGATCAAGTGAAGTGCATAAAAGACAAGGGTAGAGTTTTGATGGATGAGGCACAGATTAGGCGGAGATGGCAGTCATACTTTCATAAACTCTTGAATGAAGGAGAGGATAGGAACATTGTGCTAGGTGATTTGGAGCACTCCGTGAGTCATCGAGATTTTCGGTACTATAGGCGCATAAGAGTTGGGGAGGTCGAGCAGGGGTAAAGCGACCGGGCCAGACGAAATCCCTGTAGAATTCATGAAGAGCGCGGGTAAGGCAAGCTTGGAATGGCTCTCTGGGTTGTTTAATGTCATTTTTATGACGAAGAAGATGCCTAAACCATAGAGGTGGAGCACGATGATTCCGTTGGTAAAAGAACAAGGGTGATATCAAAAATTACAACTATAGAGGCATCAAGCTGCTAAGCCAAACGATGAAAGTTTGGGATAGGGTGACAGAAGGAAGGGTGAGAAGAAGTGTGTCTATTTTCGAGAACCAGTTCGATTTCATATCGGGTTGGTCGATTACGAAAGCTATTCATCTTGTGAGATTGATGGAGCAGTATAGGTCAATGAAGAAAGACTTGCATATGGTGTTCATTGACCTAGAAAAAGCATATGACAAAGTCCCGAGAGAGATTCTATGGAGATGCTTGGAGGCTAAAGGTGTGCATGTAGCCTACATTAGGGTGATTAAGGATATGTACGATGAAGTTTAGACATGGGTAATGACAGTGGAGGAGACTCAGAATACTTTCCTTTTATGATGGGGCTGCATCAGGGATCATCCCTTAGCCCGTTTTTATTTTCCTTGGCGATGGACGCATTAACGCGACACATTCAAGCAGAGATGCCATGATGTATGTTATTTGATGACATAGTTCTGACTGACGAGACGCGAGGTGGTGTTAATGAACGGCTGGAGGTTTGGAGATAGACTCGAGTCTAAAGGTTTCAAGTTGAGCAGAACCAAGACGGAATACTTGAAGTACAAGTTCAGCGACGTTACCCAGGAAGCGAACATGGATGTGAGGCTTGATACACAAGTCATCCTTAAGAAAGAGTTTCAAGTACCTTGGGTCAATGATACAAGGTGATGATGATATTGACGAGGACATCGTATCGTAGCAGGGCAGATGAAGTGGAGGCTCGCTTTCGGTGTCTTGTGTGATAAGAATGTGCCACTGAAACTTAAAGGTAAGTTCTACAAAATAGTGCTTAGACTGACTATGTTGTATGGTGCAGAGTGTTAGCCGGTCAAGAACTCTCATGTCCAGAATATAAAAGTAGCCGAAATAAGTATGTTGAGATAAATGTATAGGCATACCCGGTTAGATTGGATTAGGAATGAAGTTATTCGGGATAATGTGGGAGTGGCTCCCGTGGAAGATAAGATGTGGGAGGCGAGGTTGAGATGGTTCGAGTAGGTTAAGAGGAGAAGCACAGAAGCTCCAGTTAGAAGGCGTGAGAGGTTAATCTTGACGGGTGTAAGGATGGGTAGAGGTAGGCCAAAGAAGTCTTAGATAGAGGTAATTAGGGGGAATAGTGCAACTGACCCGTACTGAAGATATGGCCCTTAATAGGAGAGTGGAGGTCGAGGATTAGGGTAGAAGGTTAACAGGTAGTCGAGTGTTTCCCTTTGTCTTCCTCAGTTCGATAGATGAGTGTTAGGATGATATCTTTTATTTTTTGATTGCTATTACTGCCCATCGGTAATTGCTATCTAGGCTTCGGCATTCTTACCATCTTGTTTTACTACTAGTTGTCACTGATTCTTTTCATCTTTTCTTCAGCGGAGTGTCTATTGGAAACGGCCTCTTTGCCCTCCCAGGGTAGGGGTAAGGCTGCGTACATCTTAACCTCCCTAGATCCCACTAGTGGGAAATCACTGGGTTTGTTGTTGTGGCTATTGTTGGTGGAATCTACAAAAGCCCTCAGTAAAATATTTAAAAGCTTAATCCTATTTGGAGATTCAAGTGTCATAAGTACCATGCTTGACCACAATATCATCCAAAGTCGATCTTGGACTGCAATAGATAATCTTGTATGGTTCTTCAACATTTTTTTATAAATTTACATGCTTTATTACTCCGAATTTCACTGAAGACATCACCCTTTCAGACAAACATAACAAAGAAAGCCCGGTGAAAAGCATACATATAGTAGAGGTTGGTGTAATAGTGAAGCTATTTTAAGAGCAATATCTTAAATTTAAGATGGATTCAGTCCAGGAATAGTCAAAAAGTTAGGAGAACTTGGTGGAAGTTTCAGTTGTCACAAAAAGCAAAATGTTCGAGTCCCTCTATCTTACTCAACTTTCTTTCTACCTCTTGTGACAGGTGGTTGTGCAGCTTCTATTAAGAGCCCATTTGGATTGTCTTAAAAAAAGTGGTTTTTCAGCAGAAATAGCTTTTAAGCCAAAAAACAATAAGTTGGGGTTGTTTTAAGCAATTTTTAACCTATTTTAAACACCTTATAGCTTTGCTAAATACTGAAAAAAGCTTTAGAAAAAAGCTTTAGAAAAAAGCTTAAAAGCTGATTTGACCAGCTTAAAAACCAATCCAAACACCCTCTAAATTTGTAGGATCTTCATATTGTAATGCACCCGATTCATGGACTTGCCCATACATAGAAGCATATTCAGGATTTCAAGAGGATGGGTGCACCACTGCCTTTAAGATAGACGTTTGGTTTAATTGTATAAAATTTTACGATGGCATCAAGTTGGTGGGCAAACTATAATCAATACTATTATTACAAAAAGCTTAATTCATTTTTATAATTATCCTCGACGAGTTTTCATACTTTGAAAACGATCAATAATAGCATCATTAAGTACCTTCTCTCTGTATAGCAAACTCACTAGGATAATACTCGACCAACTTCATTACTTTGTCATTGTATAAACTAGCAAATAAATCAACTAGATTCAAACTAATCATATCAAGAAGTAAGCCACTAGACATTATATTAAAAAACTTATCAAGCTCCTTAAGTTGCAAATCAATAACTGTAAATACTTCCACACGAAAATGATGTGAACATGAATTTTTGGCCCTCTTTGCTTGGACTTTCCAAATAAAAGGAGGATGAAGGAAAAATGAGAAGAGAGATATTGATAAAGAAATATGGGAAGGGGTTTGACCTTTGTTCTTAAAGCCTTCGCCAATTTGTTGATTCGTTGAAGAATTATCTTGAGACTCGAGAGAAGGTTCGTTGAAGACTCAATAGAAAAAGGGTGTTTGGGAATGGGTATTTCTGTTTCTTGGGGATTTTGAAACTCAAAATAATGACCAAAAATGGAAAATCAAAAAGAGACAGAAAAATGGTAACCAAGATAGAAAAGGAAAAAGCAAAAGAAAACATAAACGTGCAGCTAATGTTAGAGTGCTACATTGGTTGGGGAATGGGCTGGTGATCTCCTTATATGGACTTGAGCAATCCTCCCCTCAGGAGCTAGCTTTTGGGGTTGAGTTAGGCCCAAGTGCCATATCATTACATGGTATCAGAGCTAGATCAGTTCCTGTTTTGGCTCCTATGTTATATTGTCCACAATCCAGTGGTAGTCTGGGCGTGCGAGGGGGTGTTAAAGGGGATTAAAGTCCCACATTGGTTGGGGAATGGGCCGGTGATCTCCTTATATAGACTTGGGCAATCCTCCCCTTAGGAACTAGCTTTTGAGTTAGGCCCAAGTGTCATATCTTTACAGCTAATAAGTAAGAAAAGTGTATCATTTATATTAAAAAGAAAGTAGATGGCATGTAACCACCCGACCGGTCGTATTTGAGCCCCGTTGACTTATTTGATGTTTCCCTTATGCTTGTTTGATGTTTTGTGACTTGTGAGGATGGTTGATTTGGCTTCGAAAAGGTTTTGGGGTGAATGGGAACACTTAGTTTCATTTTTCGAAGCCTAAGTTGTAAGAGTAGACCAAAGTTTGACTTTTGTGTAGACGACGTCGAATTGGTGATTTGATGGTTCCAATAGGTTCACACAATGATTTTAGACTTGGGCATATGCCTGGATTTGGTTTTGGTGGTTCCTAGGGCGTTTTGGCTCTAATTGTCGAAAGTTGAAAATTTGAAGGTTTGGAAAGTTCATAAGTTTGACCCGGAGTTGACTTTGATGATATCGGATTCATATTATTATTCCAGAAGTTGTAATAGGTTCGTTTTGTCATTTGGAACTTGTGTACAAAGTTTGGTTATAATTCGGATTGGTTAGATGCGTCCGAAGTTTGGAAGTTCATGAACTTAAGAGAAGTTCAATTTGTGTTTCGACCTTTGATTCATTGTTTGATGTTATCGTATATGTTTGGAGGCTTTAATTAAGTCTGAATAGTGTTTATGGACTTAAGAGTGTGATTGGACGGGGTCCCGGGTGGCGCTGGTGAGTTTTGGACGACCCGGAGTATGGTTGAAATTGAAGAATTTTGCTGGTGTAAGGTCCTTCTTTACGTTCGCGGAGGGTTATTTTGAGCTGGGCAGATTTCTTTCTTCACGTTCGAACCTGGGGTCACGTTCGCGAAGGGAGCTGGGAGCTGGGGCATTAGCCTACGCGTTCGCGATGTCCTGGTCGCATTCGTGTAGGGACAGACTCGTTGGGTATCATGTTCGCGGGGGAGCTTCCGCTAACGCGAAGGCTTATTTTTGGGCAGTGAATTTTTGTGCTTCACGGACGCAAGCCATATGCCGCATTTGCGAAGGGTATCCCTGGGCAGACCATTTAAGAGTTGTATTTCGGGATTTTAGCCCATTCTTACATATTTTGAACCCTAGACTTGGGAAAGGCGATTTGGCGTGAAGACTTTCATACAAGACTTTGGGGTAAGTGATTTATACACATTTTTTGTATTATTTCAAGAATCTACACGGATTATTAACACCCAAAACATGAAATTTTGAGGAAAATTTGGGGGGGTTTCCTACAATTTAAGAGAGTGAAAATTGAGGATTCGAAGGTCGATTTGGACTTAGTTTTGAAATCTAATCACAAATTTGAACTCATGGGGTTATGGGTAGTCGGGATCTACCCCTTGACTCGGTTCTGACCATGTGGGCCGGGGTAGACTTTTGTTGACTTTTTGGGAATTGTGTAAGATTGAAGTTTTATTGTTTGGAATCAAACTCCTACAGCTTTATCCGATGTTATTGAGTTGTTTTTGGCTAGATTCGAGCCGTTGGGACACCGATTTGCATGGGAAAGCGTTTTTGAAGTATTGATTTGGCTTGTTTGAGGTAAGTATCTTGCCTAGCCTTGGTTTGAGACACTAGTTGCTTGAATTGTTGACGATGGCTACATGTTGAGGGTGACGCACATGCAGGGGATGAGAATGTATGCGTGCACCAGGTTTTTATCCATGCTCGGGGTAGTGCTTAGGCTATGTTATGCCTTGAAATGAATACTAAACTTCATGCTATCATGCTTCATATGTTTGTACCCCTTTGTGAGCTACTTGAATTATGCTAGAGATCATGTGTAGGTGAACATGATAATTGCTATTTTGTGGCGTATATGCCTAATCTGAGTTATGGTAGCACACTTCGCACATGCATACACTTTATCATGTCACTTTTATCAGTCCATGAGTATGTGATTTAATATCCATTGTTCATATGCTTGTATTCTTGTATATGTCTCTGTGTGATATGGACTGGATTGCACGTGAGTGATCCGTGCGGTTTGAGTTATGATTGCACGTGAGTGGTCCGTGCGGTTGTTACATTATGGCACGTGAGTTGTCCGTGCAGTGTGTGGATAAGGATTCATCTCCTAGGGTCGTCCTCTCATGTTTCTTTCTAGATGACGTACACGCAGTATGAGGAAAACTGATCAGTGTTTGGTTTTTGCATCTCTTCTCTATTTGTAAATACTTTGGGTGTATAACATGTTTTTATCGCATATCTTCTCTATATGCTAGTTTTGAAATGTATACATGCCTCTTTATGCATATCTTCTCTATATGCTAGTTTTGAAATGTATACATGCCTCTTTATGCATATTTTCTCTATATGCTAGTTCTAAAATGTATACACGCCTCTTTATGCATATCTTCTCTATATGCTGTTTTGACTGGAAGGTGAAGGCACGGTACATATCTTCTCTATATGCTGTTTTGACTGGAAGGTGAAGGCACGGTACATATCTTCTCTATATGTGCACAATGACTTGGTTTTTAATGCATATCTTCTCTATATGCTAATATTGACGATCCTTTGATGATAAATGCATATCTCCTCTATATGGTGAGTTGTTAAACTGTTATAAGACTTGGCACATCTTCTCTATGTGCACTGATTTGGTTATACCTGTGTTTATGGAAATACATAAAGCAAAACTACTCTATATTTACATCAAAAGGGACCTAGATTCCTATAAGGTAAAAGCAGGTCCATTGGTGGCACTTTGAAGGGCCGCAACCTTGTCTTTAGCATCAGGGTCTGCGCGCGCGTCACTGGCCGCAGAGCATGGGTTGATTGCGCTGACAACGAGCACGCGTTGGGGCGCAGCCTGTTGGCATCTGTCTGCGGCTGGGCGCTGGCAGGGCCATTGATGGGGCGACATAGACATAGGCACACTTGTCACTTGGCACGGCCAAGACAACGAGGCCGTCCATGGCACTAGGTGTTGGAACACTTGCCAGGACGTCGTGGGGCGGATCCAAGGGGTCATGGGGCATGGCTGGAAAGCCGTCCATGACATTGGGTTCACATACAGAAATCTAAGTAATTAATCAAAAAAGTAATGTTATACGAGATTTAGGAAGGGGAGCACGGGTTCACGTGAACCAACCCCCCTTTCCTGTGAATCTCCCCCGCCCATACATACTTGCCCAAATTTGTAAGTTCAGGGCAGAGGGGGTTTCAATATCTCGGAACTTTCACGCTTTGTATCGAAGATGGAAAATTGCATCATGGTTGTGCTTCTTATTATACTTCATTTCATGTCTTCCACAGTTAGTTGAAACTCTAGAGTCTAGCACTAATAAAAAAAGGAACTCCGAAGGTGAACTCCAGCTTATTTATTTTTCCTTGTTATTGTACTTGTTCTTTAAATTTTTACTTTGGCTTTCCTAACGAAAAAAGCTTAACCTTCTCTTCCCATCGTAAATGAACCTAAGCATCAAACACTTTGATATACCACATGGAATGGGAAAGAAACAAAGCAAACTCCAATGAAATCCTTCCGAAGTGGGTGTAGAACCAAACTGATGCCCAATATCGCATATGGGACCCTTATACAGATGTATCTCAAATATGGTACTCTGCTCTATCACTTACTCAGCATGTTCATTAGAAAGCAAAAGGGTCTATCAAGAAGTCATTTGGTGCGAGAGAAAGTGGTTCTCCTTGCTTCTACACTGACCACCACATAGCAAATTAAGTCAGGACTCAGGAAGCATTACCGAGAACTTATAGCAAGATGCATCACACGTTGCTTTTGAAACGAACATTGCTCCACAAGATCGAGTGTGAACTCATCCTTTGCTCCCTTCAGGAAGAAAAATAAAAGAAATTACAGCCCGTACCTCAGCATCTCCTAGGTGCTATACTTTACTAATATTATCTTACATTCTCCAAAGATAAAGGAAAAAGAAATTACAGCCAAAACTGCTTATCAGAAAGGAATGACTGAAAGCTGAGAACTATACTACCAATATGTACACGTTATATGATTTTGAGTCTATGACCATATTGAACCCAGACGAAAAATGGCACGTTTTAATTGGACTTAGTGTATGCACGTTAGACATTGACAGTTGGCTTAGATATATGCAAACATAATAACTCGAGCAATCATACGTCATGCCAAGACAATCAACTAAATACAAAATCTACTTTCTTCCAGGTATGCCAGAAAAGAACAGATCTCTGACAAATAATACCTCTTGAATGAAGAGCAAATCGAACAAAATTGCCTGGACAAAAACTTGTGTCAATCACAAGTAACCATTTATTTCAATAGCTATAATACCATAAAATTTTCACTAAAAATTAAACGTTAGGTAGCAGAATTGGTAATGGTGACTTGAGAAAATGATTCCAAGGATACCAACCACTGTACATAACCCTATTAAAGAACTAGAAACTTACAGATGTTAGATTACCCCCGACATACCTCAGGATGCTGAGTGTTGACGGCATCAAGAACTTCCCTTAGAACCTCTAGGGCAGCGGCAGCCTTCTGTAGGATACTGCATTATACAGAAGCTCTCTCACTAAATAAATTTAACGCCTAAAGATTCAACAAAAAGGTGAAAGTTAAAGCAGCTTACAAAAAGTTAGAAAAAAGGAAAATAAAAAAAAGGGAGGAAGATTTTAACTCCAAGCATTTGCGTTGCACATCAGGGTACGTTTGTGTTCAATTATTTGAAAGAAATCTACTTCAGCAGCCTTCTTTTCCAGATTTATTGGAAGACACGTGACTATGATATGTATAATCATCAGATTGGTTACAGATTTCTAGTAACGCAATATTTCGTAAAGGTCCCATCATATTAAAATTCACTTAAGACTATGGTGAAGCAGCAAAGTCAAGAACATATGCAAATAAATAATGAAGAAGGAAAGAAACTATAAAAAAGGAGAATGTAAACAGCCCAATGCTGCAAGGCAGTAAAAAGGGAAGGAGTGATGGAACTATAATAACAGAGAAAAGAAATTGACGATAAACGGACCTCAAGAGAAGTGAAGAATGTTGATCTTTCAGGCTTGCTCGACTTCTGATTTTCTGACTACTTCGTTAGAAGGGAAGAGTATAGGCTCTCTATGGATAGTTTGGTTCTGGTTCTTGATCCTTGGGGTTTAGGGAAGACATTGTTTTTGGTTGGGTCTTTGTTGAGTTGAGACTATGCAACAGAGTAGACATGTCAAACCCCCTTTAACCTTGGGCACAAACCCATTTAGGTTTTACTTATTAATTAACATTTCTATGAAACAAGAGCTGGTGGGAACCAGAGTGTAACATTTTGGATAGTCTAACATTCTGTATATCATTTTTAAGTTTCTAACTCAAAAAACTTCTAATGGCATCTTAAATCAAGTAGCTATATAGAAAAGAGTCATAAAAAGTTGTTATAAAAGTTCCATAGGAGCCTGAATATGCACGGAGCTTTCTCTTAGAATTTTAAATTCCTTCCTATTCCTCCAGGCGCTGGCTCGGCAGAAGCATCCATCGAGAGAACAATCAGGATGCAGCCTGCACTAAGAATGAGGATATAGAGAGCAGAGAAAGGACAAAATGAGCATTTTCTTCTCCATTTAGGCCACTAATCAACAGAGATGGCTTTATTCATCAATGTCTTAAACTTCTGAGCCCGGTACACTAAAACCAAGAGAAAGAGAACTGTTTTAACGAATTCTTTTCATTCTCCCATTAAAAGTATGGCACAATATGGCATTTACCTGTTGTCAGGAAATTTTTGAGGCTCTGCTTGTGGGAATTTTATTTCACATCTAGAAGAGACATGATCATTGTTTCGTTGATTATGTTTATTCTCATTTGAGGGAGCATGCGGTTCGAAGGAGACGAGAGGTCTTTGAGGAAACTGCACGCCTGCACTCTGAAAAATCAAATCTCAAGCATTACCAAAGGGTATTAAGAGTTTTACACCATCATAAAAGATAGCAATTGTGCAGATAATATGTTATTTGTAAAGAAGAAAAAACAGGATCCAGAAAATTTACAAGTAACTTGCAGTACACATTGAAAAGGTATATTTTTTTAACTCTCTACTGACACATATTAGATGACTTGGCTCCCCGCATGCCATTGAAAACACAAAGTTGAGTAATTCTTTCAGAGAGTAGGGGTAAGAAAACCCTTCAGACAATAACCATGAGAGTATGGGTCCAATATTTATGTATAGCAATAAACCAAAAGCCATATTGTTCACCCTTTCATATCAAAAAATAGAATATCCAAACAAAACGTAAGCAGACAAATAATGATGTTCATGAACAAAAAATAACATAACAGAAAAATGCCCAAGACATTTCTCTACGGGAATCCAAACTTTGAGAGAGGAGGCCCCACACAACAAAAGAGATCACCATGCAAACTGAATGGAGTCAATTATATGACTTCCATTTTCTCCTTAGCAACCCCACCGCAACCCTGGATTCTATTAGGAGTGTGACGACTCGACCGGTCGTTTTGAGCTTTAGTGTTCCATTCGGTGGTTTGAGACTTTGAGTAGCTTCATATGATGCATTATGACTTGCGTGTATGGTCGGTTTTGGTTTTCGAGTGGTTCAGGATTGATTTGGAAGAATGATTCTCGATTTAGAAGCTTTAAGTTGGAAGAGTTGATCAAGGTTTGACTTTTGGGTAAACGGACTCGGAATCGGGTTTTGATGGTTCCGATAGGTTCGTATTATGATTTTGGACTTGTACGTATGATCGGATTTGGTTTTGGAGGTTCCTAGAAGAATTCGACACGATTTATCGAAAGTTGGCAATTTGAAGAACTTAAGAGTTCATAAGTTTGACCAAGAGTTGACTTTGATGTTATTGGACTCCAATTGTTGTTCCGAGACTTTGGATAGGTCTATATAGTTTAATTGAACTTGTGTGCAAAGTTTGGAAGTAATCTAAAGTGTGTAAGTGTGATTCGGACACTCTTTTGAAGGAATGAAGATTTAACAACTTAAGAGAAATTCTATTCGGTGTGAGCCTTGATTCTTTGTTGTGATGTTCCCGTGGGTGTTTTGTGCCTTTGAATAAGTTTGGATAATGTATTTGTACTTGTTGGTATAATTGGATGGGGTCCCCGAGGGGCTCGGGTATGTTTTGGATCATTGGTTGAGAGACTAATCAAGTTAAGGATTTGGAATTTGACCACGGTCAATATCAGGTCAAGACGACCTCTTTTCGGTGTTTTGAGTGCGCGAGCATGTTCGTAGCGTGTTTTATGATTGAAATGCATATATGGTTTATGTCCGGGAGGTTCCGAATGAGTTTTGGGTGCTAAAATGAAGATTTTGTGATTGCTGATTTTCTGGTGCAACAATTCCGAAAATACCGGTTATGTCCCTGAAATTTTCAGACTTCCTTTAAAACTTCAAAACATCATATCTCCCTCATTTTAACGCCAAATTGGGTGATTCAAAAGGCTATCTTGGGTGTAATCTCGCAAGGATTATGTTGGGCTTATCAAATGTGAGTTTCGGGATCATCTAGCATCTGCTTCGGGCAGAGACAGCTGCTGCGTTTTTTTTACTTATTCCGGGATTTAGTCAATTTTTCTTACAAAGTTTTGGAGCTCCGGAAGAGGCGATTTTTGAGAAAGTTTTCATCTACTTCATTGGGGTAAGTAAACCTAACTCGAATTTATGATTATAACATGAATCTATCATTGATTTTGGTTCTAAATCAAGGAATCTTAAAGAAGAAAAGAGGGTTTTGGCTTCAAAGAAAGAAAGTGTATTTTGGGGGTTTTGGCAAAACTTTTCTAAAGTAAAAAATGGAGATTTGAACCCCGATTTGGAGTTTGTTTTGAATGAAACATGTATATTTGGACTCGTATTGGAATTGGAGTTCGGGATTTGTGAGCTTTGTGGGGTTCCGAAGTGCGGGACCCAAGCTGACTTTGAGTATTTGATTAAAGATTCGATCTTTATAGTTTGGATTTGATTCTTATGGCATTATTTGATGTTATTGAGTTGTTTTTGGCTAGATTCGAACCGTTCGGAGGCCGATTCGCACGGGAAGTTGTTTTAGAATATTAATTTGGCCTGTTTGAGATAAGTATCTTGCCTAATCTTGTTGAGGGAATAACCCTTAGGATATGACGTTGTTTGTTAATTGAAATGTGTGAGAAGCGATGTATATATATGAGGTAACAAGCATTTATACGGGTGCTATGTATGATTCATGATCGGGGTAATGTTTAGGCGGAACTCTGCCTTTATTTGAATATTGTGCTTCATGCTATCATGCTTTAAAGGTTTGTATGACTACGTGAGTTCCGTAAATCATGTTAGAGATCATGTGTAGGTGTTGATTTCCTGTTGAGCATGATGTTTGTTGTTGTACGGCGTATCCGCCTGATTTGAGTTGTAGTTACACACTCGCACATGCATACACCTTAGCATGTTATCTTCTTCCGTCCATGATTATGTGATTTGATATCCATTATTCGTATACATGTATTCTTGTATATGTCTTCTGTGTGAGGGACTGCCTCGTGCGGGATGAGTTATTCTGGCTCGTGAGTTGTCCATGCGGTAATATGATTATGGCAGGTGATGTGTCCGTGCAGTTGTTATTATTGGCACGTGAGTTATCCGTACAGGGTGTGATAAGAATCCATCCCCCTAGGGTCATCCTATCATGTTTCTCTCTTGATGATGTACGCGCAGGTTGTGAGAAACCGACGGGTTTCTAGTTGACGTGGTTTATGGAATTTGGATCCTTGGTTGGACTTTGCATCTCTTCTCTATTTGCAAACTCCTTGAATGTATACATGATTTTACGGTATATCTTCTCTATATGCTAGCTTCGAAATGTATACATGTCTTTATGCATGTCTTCTCTATATACTGCCTTACCGGATGAGATGGTTCACGGTATATATCTTCTCTATATGTGGATCCGTGTGTCATAACTTATTTAATCATGCATATCTTCTCTATATGCAACTGTAGGAGGATTAATTGATATTTCATACATATCTTCTCTATATACAATTGCTGGAGGACTAATTGATATTTCATGTATATCTTCTCTATATGCAACTGTTGGAGGATTATTTAATATTCGTGCATAGCTTCTCTATATGCAGTTGTGAAAGTATTATTTAATATTTGACTCATATCTTCTCCATATGTTGAGTTGTTAAACTAGACTAGTACAAGTGCATATCTCTTTTACCTCTACCAAAATACCTTTACCTTTTCTCTCTCCCCCCCCGGTGCTTCCACCGCCGCCTTGAGGACTTCCAATTCTGATTCGGTGTCGAATCAGCGACCAGGAACTTCTGGGTTTCTTATTCTAA
>AWOL01S0083435.1:49995-76212 GCA_000715115.1 Nicotiana otophora | reverse complement strand
CTCATATCATGGCACGACATCACCCTTTGTGCTTTTACACTCACAATATGGCACGACATCACCCTTCGTGCATTAACACTCAAAATATAGCACGACATCACCCTTCGTGCATTAACTCTCATATCATGGCACGACATCACCCTTCGTGCATTAACACTCTCCCTTACCATAATGCAATGCATAAATAACAACAAGGAGATAGAATAACAAGTACAAACCTTACTTCAACATTTGGTTCCACAATTTAAATCTCAACTTTTAAATAAATACTTGATTACTAACAGAAAATCTGTAAACATGATAATGACGATCAATTTAATAACACTAGTATAAACATGTAGCAATTAGGCATAGGAAGAGACAATATAAGAAAACGGAAAGACACATGGAAGAAAAAGTAAATTAGCGGCGCATAAGTACTCGTCACCTCACATATACGCCGCTCACATGAATTTCACTTAGCAAGTAATCTAAGGTTCCTAATTCCCTAAAGTCAGGGTTAGACACAATACTTACCTCGCTCCGAAGGCTACTTAATTCTCAATCACAGCTTTTTCTTTGGAATTCACCTCCAAACCACTCGTATCTATTCAAACATGACTCAATAATATCAAATATTTCTAAAGAAATCAGTTATATTGCATGAATTAAATTGTTCAAAATTTCTCCAAAAAGTTAAAAAAATCGACCCCGGGCCCGCTTGGTCACAATCGGAGATTCGGACCAAAATGCACTTACCCATTCACGTCCGAGATCGAATATATAATTAGTTTTGGAATACGACCTCAAATTGAGGTCTAAATCCTCAAATTCCCGAAATCCCTAGCTTCTACCCTAGCCCCTAATTCTATTCTACCATGAAAACTCTAGATTTTAGGTTGAATTCTTGTAAAATGAAGTAAAAGATTAAAAGGAACGAGTTAAGGAAAACTTACCTATGATTTGGGGAAGAAAATGTCTTTGAAATATCTCCCTAGGCCTCCTATCCTTTTGAAACGAAAAAAAATGGCCGGTGTCCGAATTAAATGAACTCACTGCTTAGCGACCTTCGCACCTACGGTGCTTTGGTCGCACTTGCGCATCTGCACATGCGGACAGGACGTGCACTTCTACGGAAAAGGACTGGGCCAACTGGGGCCGCACCTGTTGATAGGGTTCTGTTTCTACGGTCCCACTCCTGCGGAGAGAAGTCCGCATCTGCGGAAAAATACCTGCGGGGCTAACGCTCGCACCTACGACCAAAGCCTCGCATGTTCAGGCACACCAGATTTGGTGCACCAGCAGCCTTGTTGAGGTTTGAACTCAACTCGCGCATCGCCCGAATGGCACCCGAGCCATTGGGGCTCCAAACCAAACATGCACGCAAGTCTAAAAACATCATACGGACTTGCTCGCGTAATCAAATCGCCAAAATAACACCTAGAACTACGAAGTTAGCACCAAATCGAGGGTCTGAATCACGTCAAATCAACTCCGTTTCTCACCAAATTTCACAGACAAGTCTTAAATATCCTAATGAACCTGTACCGGGCTCCGGAACCAAAATACGGACCCGATACTAACAATACCAAACATCAATCATTTCTTAAAAACAAATAATTTCCAAACTTTTAATTTTCATCAAAGATTCATAACTTGAGCTAGGGACCTCCAAATTCGATTCCGGGCATACGCCCAGGTTCCATAATTTGATACGGACCCACCGTGACCGTTAAAACACAAGTCTGGGCATGTTTACCAAAAGTGTTGGCCGAAGTCAACTAAAATCAACTTTAAGGCATAAATTCTTATTTTCATCAATTTTTAACAAAAAATCTTTCCGAAAAATTGCCCGAACTGCGCACACAAATCAAGGAGGGTAAAAATGAGATTTTTAAGGCTTAAGAGCGCAGATTCGAATTCTAAAACATAAGATGACCTTTGGGGTCATCACATTCTCCACCTCTAAAATAATTTTTCATCCTCGAACGGACATAGAAAAGTACTTGGGCTGGTGAAAAGGTGGGGATATCTACTCCGCATATCGGACTCGGACTCCCAAGTAGCTGCCTCAATAGGCTGACCTCTCCACTACACTCGAACTGAAAGGTAACTATTTGATCTCAACTGGCGAACTTGCCGGGCTAGAATTGCCATTGGCTCCTCCTCGTAAGTCAAATCCTTGTCCAACTGGATAGATCCGAAATCACACACATGGGACGGATCACCGTGATACTTGCGAAGCATGGACACGTGGAATACCGGATGAACATTTGCTAAACTAGGTTGCAACGCAAGCCTGTAAGCCGCCTCTCCCACTCTATCCAGAATCTCAAAAGGTCCGATATACCTAGGGCTCAACTTGCCCTTCTTTCCGAACCTCATTACACCCTTCATGGGTGATTCCCGAAGTAACACTCTCTCTATGACCATGAATGCAACATCACGAACTCTACGGTCGGCATAACTCTTTTACCTAGACTGAGCTATGCGAAGTCGATCCTGAATAATCTTGACCTTATCCAAGGCATCCTGTACTAAGTCTGTGCCCGACAACCGAGCCTCTCCCGGCTCGAACCACCCAATTAGCGAACGACATCGCCTTCCGTATAATGCCTCATATGGAGCCATCTGAATGCTCGACTGGTAACTATTATTATAAGCGAACTCCGCAAGTGGCAAGAAATGATCCCAAGAACCTCCAAAGTCTATAACACAAGCGCGAAGCATATCCTCTAATTATCTGAATAGTGCACTCTGACTTCCCGTACGTTTGAGGATGGAATGAGGTGCTCAGCTCAACCCACGTACCCAACTTATGTTGTACTTCCCTATAGAAGTGCGAGGTGAACTGTGTACCTTGGTCAGATATAATAGACACGGGCACACCGTGAAGACGGACGATCTCCCGGATGTAAATCTCTGCCAACCGCTCTGAGGAATAGGTAACTGCCACAGGAATGAAATGCGCTGACTTAGTTAGCCTGTCCACAATGAACCAAACTGCATCAAACGTCTTTTGAGTCTGTGGGAGTCCAAAAATAAAAATCCATAGTGATACGCTCCCACTTCCACTCAGGAATCTCTAACCTCTGAAGTAAACTACCAGGTCTCTGATGCTCACACTTTACCTCCTGGCAATTTAGGCACCGAGTTACATAGGAAACTATGTCTTTCTTCATCCTCTTCCACCAATAATGCTGCCACAGGTCCTGGTACATCTTGGCAGCACCCGGGTGAATAGAATATCGAGAACTGTGAGCCTTCTCAAGGATCAACTCATGAAGCCCATCCACATTAGGCACACAAATATGACCTTGCATCCTCAAAACTCCGTCATATCCAACAGTAACCTGCTTGGCACCATCGTGCCGCACTATGTCTCTAAGGACAAGTGAATGAGGATCGTCATCCTGCCGATCTCTGATGCGCTCAAACAAAGAAGATCGAGCAACTGTACAAGCTAGGACATGGCTAGGCTAAGAAACATCCAACCTCACGAACTGTTTGTCCTGAACATCCAATGTAAGCGGTCTCTCACAAACTGGAATATATGCAAGGCTACCTATACTTACTGACTTTCTACTCAAAGCATCGGCCACCACATTGGCCTTCCCGGGATGATACATTATGGTGATATCATAGTCTTTCAATAGCTCCAGCCACCTCCTCTACCTCAAATTGAGTTCCTTCTGCTTGAACCAATACTGCAAGCTCCGATGATTAGTGAATACCTCACATGGCACGCCGTAAAGATAGTGCCTCCAAATCTTCAGTGCGTGAATAATGACTGCCAGCTCTAGATCATGAACAAGGTAATTCTTCTCGTGAACCTTCAGTTGCTGCGAAGCATATTCAATAACCTTTCCACCATGCATCAATACCGCACCCAGACCAATACAATATGCGTCACAATATACTGTATAAGATCTTGAACTTGTGGGTAACACCAATACCGGTGCCGTAGTCAAAGCAGTCTTGAGCTTCTGAAAGCTCGCTTCACACTCGTCTGACCACCTAAACGGGGTACCATCTGGGTCAATCTGGTCAACGGGGCTGCTATGGATGAAAACCCCTCCACAAATCGACGATAATAGCCTGCCAAACCCAGAAAACTACGGATCTCTGTAGCTGATGTGGGTCTAGGACAGTTCTGAACTGCCTCAATATTCTTAGGATCCACTTGAATACCCCCTGTTGATACAACATGACCCAAGAAAGCAACTGAACTCAACCAAAACTCGCATTTTGATAACTTAGCATATAACTGCCTATCTTTCAGAGTCTGATGAACGATCCGAAGGTGCTGCTCATGCTCCTCTCGACTGTGGGAGTAGATCAAGATATCATCAATAAACACAACCACAAAGGAATCCAAGTAGGGTTTGAACACCCGGTTCATCAAATCCATAAATGTTACTGGGGAATTTGTCAGCCTAAATTACATCACTACAAACTCATAATGCCCATATCGAGTTTGAAAATCTGTCTTAGGAACATCGGATGCCCTAATCCTCAACTGATGGTAGCAAGATCTCAAATCAATCTTTGAAAACACCTTGGCACCCTGAAGCTGATCAAATAAATCATCAATCCTCGGCAATGGATACTTGTTCTTGATGGTGACTTTGTTCAACTACCGATAATCTATACACATCCTCATCGATCCATATTTCTTCTTCACAAATAACACGGGTGTACCCCCAGGGCGAGACACTAGGTCTAATGAAGCCCTTATCAAGCAAATCTTGCAACTGCTCCTTCAATTCTTTCAACTCTGGCGGGGCCATGCGATATGGCGGAATGGAAATAGGCTGAGTGCCCGGAGCCAAATCAATGTAGGAATCAATATCCCTGTCGGGTGGCATTCCCGGCAGGTCTGCAGGAAACACCTCTGGAAACTCACAAACAACTGGCACTGAATTCATGGAAGGAACCTCCGTACTAGAATCACGGACATAAGCCAAATAAGCTAGACATCTCTTCTCGACCATATACTGAGCCTTCATATAAGAGATAACCCTGCTGGCAAAATGGCCAAGATTCCCTCTCCACTCTAATCGAGGCAACCCCTGCAAGGCTAAGGTCACCGTCTTAGCGTGACAATCTAATATAGCATGATAAGGTGACAGCCAATCCATACCCATATGATATCAAAATCAACCATATCGAGTAGTAAAAGATTTACACGAGTATCAAGACTCCAAATGGTGACCACACATGAGCGATAAACATGATCTACAACAATAGCATCTCCCACTGGTGTGGACACATACACAATAGCAGTTAAAGAATCATGGGGCACAACCAAATAGGAAGCAAAATAGGATGACACATAGGAGTAAGTAGATCCCGAATCAAATAGAACTGAAGCATCTCTACTACAAACTGAAACAGTACATGTGATAACAGAGTCAGATGACTCAGCCTCAGGTCTAGCTGGGAAAGCATAACATCGAGGTTGGGCCCCACCACCCTGAACTACGTCCCTAGGACGGCCTCTACTGGCTGGTCTCCACCTCTAACGACCTGACCTCCACCTCTAACAGTCTGGCCTCTACCTCTGGCTGCCTGACCCCTGCCTCTAGCTGGCTGAGCAGGTGGTGCAGCAACTGGTGCCGGAACCATGGCACGAGAACTCTAATGCCGTGAGATGCCCGTTGCTCGAGGGAAAAATCTAGAAATATGCCTCAGATCAACACAAGTATAACATAACCTCGGCTGTTATGACTAATGACCCTGAAACTGACCGTGTCGACCTCAATAACCACCCTGATAACTCTGGAGTGGAGGTGCACTAATAGGAGCTGGTGGTGCACTGTAGGCTAGCTGGTCGGAATAATGCATCTGAGGGCCACGACCACCTGAGGCACCATGGGATGCCTGGAGCGCTGAATGAAATGGCCTGGGAGGATGGCCTCTACCAAAGTACTCTTGCCTCTAGATGAGGCACCGCTGAACTCACCGGAATGACGAATTCTCTTGTCATACCCCTGACCTCCCTCAGTAAGAACCATTTCGACTCGTCTGGCGATATTAGCAGCCGCCTGAACACTCCCAGTCTCCTTAGCCATCTGCAATCTGATAGGCTGAGAAAGTCCATCAATAAACCTCCTCACCCTCTCTCTCTCTCTCGGTGGGAATCATAAGAATAGCATGACGGGCCAAATCCACAAAACGGTTCACATAGTAAGTAACAGTCATACTGCCCTGCTGGAGACGCTCAAACTGACAGCGACGCTCCTCTCTCAATGTGATAGGCAGAAACTTCTATATGAAGAGCTGAGAGAACTGGTCCCAAGTAAGAGCAGGCGACCCAACTGGTCTGGTCAACAAGTAATCTCTCCACCATTTCTTGGCAGAACCAGTCATCTGAAATGCAGCAAAATCAACCGCATTGGACTCCACTGTACCCATGTTTTGTAGAACCTCGTGACAGTTGTCAAGATACTCCTGGGGGTCCTCTGATGAAGCACCACTGAAGTGAACAGGAAAGATCTTGGTAAACCTGTCCAATCTCCATAAAGCCTCAGAAGACATAGTTGGCCCATCTCCGGCTTGTGCCGCAATAACCGGCTAAACTAATCTGACTGGCTGAGCTGTTGGAGCCTGATACTGGGGAGCTATCTGCTCAAGAGCGGGAGTGGTGGGAGTCTGGGCTTCTCCTCCAGCCTGAGAGACTGCTGGTGCCATGGGAAATGAGCCAGTCTGGGCCACACTCTCCATAAGGCCCACCAAACGGACCAAAGCGTCCTGAAGTACTATGGTAGCAATGAACCCCTCCGGAACCTGAGTTGGTCCGGCAGGAACAGTCTAGACTGGAACCTCCTCGTCAAGCTCTATCTGAGGCTTCACTGCTGAGTCTGCTGCTCGGGCTCTAGGCTGAGCCCTGCCCTTGCCTTGGTCTCTGGCACGGCCTCGGCCTCGACCTCTACCCCACGTAGGAGCTGCCACTGGAGGCTCTGCCTGCTGCTCAGCTGAGGAAGCGGTACGTGTTCTCGCCATCTACGAGAGAATAAGAATAGAAGAGTTTAATCAACATTGAGAAAGCAAAAATGCATGACAGAGAAGAATATAAGTGAAACTTGTTCCTTAACTTCATAGCCTCTGGAAGATAAGTACAGACGTCTCCGTACCGATCCTCCAGACTCTATTAAGCTTTCTCGTGAATCGTGAGACCTAGGCAACCTAGGGCTCTGATACCAACTGTCATGACCCAAAATTTCCCACCGACGGGAGCGTGATGGCGCCTAACATTTCACTTGCTAGGCAAGCTAACATTAAAGAATAATTAAACCAATTCCTTGTTCCCATTCACTAGTTAACAATAATTAACTAAGATGAAATATAATAAGTGCGGAATATCATAAAACTGTATTAATTACTACCACCCGTATCTGGAGTCACAATTCACAAGCATTCTAGAATTCACTACAAATAATAGTCTGAAGAAATACAACGGTGTGAATGAAAGAAACAGTAGAACAGAAAAGATAGACGGAGACTTCAAGGTCTATGAACGCCGTGATATCTACCTTGAGTCTCCCAAAAGCGGACCAATAGCAAAATCTCGATCAACCCGAGCCGGTATCAAAATTTACACAGAAAGTGCAGAGTGCAGTATCAGTACAACCGACCCCATGTACTGGTAAGTGTCGGGCCTAACCTCGATGAAGTAGTGACGAGGCTAAGGCAAGGTACCTACAAATCAACTTGTACAGTTTAACAGTGTATATACAAATAGCAGAAATGAAGAACTAAACATGAAATGTTGGAAGGAGAACATACCGAGGGGAATACAAGATAAAGAACTATAACAGAATGATCACCGAAACAGTCAATATACCATGAATCAATAGGAATAGTGAATACAGTAAGAAACAATGCACGGCATCACCCTTCGTGCTTTTACTCTCAATCTCACCATAAAATTAATAGAAACGGTACGACATCACCCTTCGTGTATTAACTCTCATATCATGGTACGACATCACCCTTCGTGCTTTTATACTCACAATATGGCACGACATCACCCTTCATGCATTAACACTCAAAACCCTTCGTGCATTAACTCTCATATCATGGCACGACATCACCCTTCGTGCATTAACACTCTCCCTTACCATAATGCAATGCATAAAAAATAACAGGGAGATAGAATAACAAGTACAAACCTTACTTCAATATTTGGTTCCACAATATAAATCTTAACTTTTAAATAAATACTCGATTACCAACAGAAAATTCGTAAACATGATAATGACAATCAATTTAACAACACTAGTATAAGCATATAGCAATTAGGCATAGGAAGAGACAATATAAGAAAACGGAATACACATGGAAGAAAAGGTAAATTGGCGGCGCATAAGTACTCGTCACCTCACATATACGCCGCTCACATTAATTTCACTTAGCAAGTAATCTAAGGTTCCTAATTCCCTCAAGTCAGGGTTAGACACAACACTTACCTCGCTCCGAAGGTCACTTAATTCTCAATCACAACTTTTCCTTTAGAATGCACCTCCAAACCACTCATATCTATTCAAAAATGACTCAATAATATCAAATATTGCTAAATAAATTAATTATATTGCATGATTTAAATTTTTCCCAAAATTTCCTCCAAAAAGTTGAAAAATCGACCCCGGGTCTGCTTGGTCTAAATCTAAGGTTCGGACCAAAATGCACTTACCCATTTACCCCCAAGCCCGAATATATAATTAGTTTTGGAATTCGGCCTCAAATTGAAGTCTAAATCCTCAAATTCCTGAAATCCTTAGTTTCTACCTAACCCCTAATTCTACCATGAAAACTCTAGATTTTAGTTTGAGTCCTTCTAAAATGAAGTAAAAGATTGAAAGAAATGAGTTAAGGAACACTTACCTATGATTTGGGGAAGAAACTATCTTTGAAAAATCGCCCTAGGCCTCCTATCCTTTTGAAACGAGAAGAAAAATGGTTGGAGTCCGAATTAAATGAACTCACTGCCCAGCGACCTTCACACTTGCGGTGCTTTGGTCGCACCTGCGCATCCGCACGTGTGGACAGGACGTGCGCTTCTGCGGAAAAGGACTGGGTAAACTGGAACCGCACCTACGGACAGGGTTCCGCTTCTGCGGTCCCGCTCTTGCGGAGAGAAGTCCGCAACTGCGGAAAAATAAAGTTCTGACCCGGGTCGCACCCGCGGGGCTAACGCTCGCACCTGCGACCAAAGGCTCGCAAGTGCGGGCACAACAGATTTGGTGCACCAGCAGCCTTGTTGAGGTTTGAACTCAACTCGCACATCGCCCGAATGGCACCCGAGACCTCGGGGCTCCAAACCAAACATGTACGCAATTCTAAAAATATCATACTGACTTGCTCGTGTGATCAAAACGCCAAAATAACACCTAGAACTACGAATATAGCACCAAATCAAATGAAATTCTCAAGAACACTTTAAAGTTACTATTTTCTCAACCGAAGGTCCGAATCACATCAAATCAACTCCGTTTCTCATAAAATTTCACAGACAAGTCTTAAATATTCAAATGAACCTGTACCAGACTCCGAAACCAAAATACGGACTTGGTACTAACAATGCCAAACACCAATCATTTCTTAAAAACAAATAATTTCCAAACTTTTAATTTTCATCAAAAATTCATAACTTGAGCTAGGGACCTCCGAATTCGATTTCGGGCATACGCCCAGGTCCCATAATTCAATACGGACCCATCAAACTGTCAAAATACGGGTCCGGGCCCGTTTACCAAAAATATTGACCGAAATCAATTAAAATCAACTTTTAAGGCATAAATTCTTATTTTCATCAATTTTTAACATAAAAGCTTTTCGAAAACTTGTCCCGGACTGCGCACGCAAATTGAGGAGGGTAAAAATGAGATTTTTAAGGCTTAAGAGCGCAGATTCGAGTTATACAACATAAGATTACCTTTTGGGTCATCACACTAAGGATAACAAGACTCTATCCCATGCAAGTAAAGCCCTCTTTGATAGTTCAACTTCTCTGGTCCATAAGAATTTTCTACATGTTTCCTCACTTAGCTTAACTACCTTTGCAGGTAATACAAATATCTGTGACCAAAATACTTGGACCGAAAAGAGAACATTCTTTATCAGTTGGACTCTTCCTGCATAAGAGAGGAATTTCGCTGTCCAACTTTGAATTCTTCCCATCATCTTTTCCAGCATAAGTTGACATTGAAGCATTAAGAATCTCTTGGTGCTCAGGGGAACACCAAGATATCTTATTGGTAACTCTCCTTTAGTAAACCCAATTAACTCCATGATTTGCTGTTGAACTGTTGCATCTACTCCTCCAAAATAAATGGAGCTTTTGTCTCTATTAGCACTCAGCCCAGAAGTTATTGAGAACTCTTGGAAATAATCAAATAGCATTCAGCAAATCCCAGTTGTATAGTATTCATCTTCTCACACTTTGGATGATAGTTAAAGTCAGGCTCTATCCTGATACCCTTTATTTTGGATGATAGTTAAAGTCGGGCTCTATCCTGCTACCCTTTGTTTTGGATGATAATATCAAGGATATTCAGATCTCCTGCTACCTAAGGACTCATTCCCCAGACTTTTAGCACTCTACTGAAATATTCCATCACTAGAACAAATAGAAATGGGGACATCGAATTCCCCTGCCTTAACCCTTTCTTTGCAGTAAAAGGCTTTGTTGGTTGTTCATTGATAAGAATAGAGAGCATTCCATGATCCGCTAAATGAATTGGTTGCCCATTGATAAGAATAGAGTAGGATACAGTTTTCAAATATTCCATGATCCACTGAATGAATTGAGTAGGAAAGTTGAGTCCAACCAAAATAGGGAAAGCTTTACTTATTCATATTACCATTTTAAAATCTGCTTGACAAAGAAATATCTAGCATGAATTTAGTTCAGTTAAATCTGAATGAGAAAATTGTCCATGGAGCAATCAGCAATGCATAACCATCCTATGCTGATACCTCGTATAACCATAAGCCCTGGCCTTGCATTATCAAATATTGATAGCTCCTATATATTCGACCTCTGTACATCTTGTTTCATCAGCTTCTTCTGGATATGCTGATTGTCATGTGTCTTATTTCTTTAGCTAACTTCTTTCTTAATATTCAGTTCCTCTTTTATGTGACTTCAACATTCAGTTTTGTGTTTCTTTTTTCTCTTCTTGGTTTCGTTTTGTTAAAATATGTGAACTAGAGTTTCTGATCTGTGGTTCCAAACCCCCAATGGTTGAAGACAAACCCTTGGCTATCTGAGCACACTCTCTTCTCTATTTTATTTTGTTTTAAGACAGAGAGAGGTTTATGATGATAACAAAAATTATCTTAGCGGATTTCAGTGAGATTTATTTATCAATGATCTGATTGTTACACACACTGATTCCCTTCTCTTTAATTCGTTTTTTTTGTCTAGTATTGAGAGTTTTCTACTTTTATTTTGTCTAATATTCATAATCTACAATGATATATTTTGTGTTATTTTGGGCGGGATAGAACCTTGGAAGAGCTGGAGCGTATGTAAGTCTAACCTTTTCATCGCAAAGGAAGCACGAGAAGAAAGGAATAAGTAATAAATTTATGGAAAAAGTTGGTACTCCAATTAACTATGGGTACATTGTTAGACCTTCTCTTAGTATGTGCTACAAAGTATAGAACACATTATCTGTATAAATCTTAAACGTAACTCTAATAGATTTATGTCAATTATATGCAATATTTGGGAGACAGACATAATATATGATGACTAAGATGCAGAGGTAAACATATATAACAGAAATTAAAAAATACATAGTTTAAATAAATAGTTATTCCATGAAAATAAAAAAAATAAAAATAATATACACAATATTTTTTTCTTTTTGCAGAAAATATACCATTTGAACTTCATTACTTTGGCTAAATCTTCTTTTATTTGGCTAAAATAAATGGAGTGTCAACTAAATTTTGTAAATTTGAACCGAAAAAAGATAAGAAATATATAGTTGAAACATATATTCATTGTATTTAAAAAAAATATACAATGTATTTTAAGAAAAAGCAACGAGAAATACAATTGGAACAAATAATTTATTATATTTGATTACTGACAATTAATATTTGAAAATTCCATCATTTGGAAGCTAAGTTTTCAATTTTTCTTCCCTCGACGCGCCTAAAAGAGAGTGTATTCACGCTCTTTACTACATCAACATCTAGGAGGGTTAAGACTAGGGGCGGGCATTCGGTACTTTGGTACGGTATTTAATAACTACGGTTCGGTACTTCGGTATTCGGTATATCAATTGTGCATATCAAATACCGTACCAAAGTAGTATGGTACGGTTTGGTATTTTCTTATTTGGTTCGGTACGGTTTCGGTATGGTTTCAGTATCGTACCAAAGTCTTTAAAATCTCCCAAGATTATGCTATGCCTATTGCCTAACGTCTTTTCTGACTTCTATTGAGAATTCATCTACTCAAGGGCAAACTCAAATCCATTTTTCAAAAATAATTAGTTCGCTGACGCAATTTTAATTTGCCAAATCAGAGAAGAGAAATGGAATTGATGGTGTACATAGAGTTATCTCCAAAACCAATGATTCTTTAAATGCTCAAAAACTGATTATTGTCAACATAAGAAACTAAATGAAATATAACAAGTTGAAACTAACATAAAACCTCAAGATTGGAGAGTGAAGAATGAAGAAGTTATGAACATGTTGAAGACTTGAAGATTGTAGAATGAAGGTCAACAATGAGCAAACAAGCAGTCGCCGAGGAGAGGAGTCATCGCTCGCCGAGGTCGTGAAGTCCTTGTCTCCCTCTACTATTGTAGTCGTGAATCAGCAGCAGCCAAGCAATGTTGATGTTGCAATTTTTGCTAGAAGTCTAGGGGTTAGAAAATGGAAAAAAGGGAAAGGGGGGTAAGCAGAAGAAGGCAAGAAGCTAATGCCCGTAAGTCTCTAAGCTTGAGGAAGTTGCTAGGCGCGCTAAGGGATTAGAGAATTAGGATTGGGAAGTTTTCGGAACGGCAACACTTAGAAGACTATATAACAGAAAATACAACAAATTCTTATATTACATTTCATAAATCTTGTGGTTACCAGATATATCAAAAAAGATCTCTATCTCCCTTTATTTGTACGAAACTAAATAAATTAAATTAACATGACCCAAAATTTTTTGGCATACTTTAAGGAAATTAGGAATGTTATCATTTAATATATCCAACTGCCCTCCCCCCAACCCAAAAAAACCCATTCTCCAACCATTGAAAGCTTTACTTCCATGTTTTCTAACACAAAAACTTTTAATATCAGATTAAAATCTTTCATTCTCTATACTATTTTGACCTCTAACCATCAAAGAAATTCAAATATCTCGAAAGATATTTTTTGAAACACTTCTCTGCATAAAAGCATAACTAAGGATCTATAATATTAAAGTCTATTTATCATAATTATCATAAAATAGATACTTAAGGTATGTACGTAATATATACTGTATATTACTTATATATAGGGGTGTTCGTAAAAATCCAAAAATCCGAACCAAACCGAAAACCTAACCAAACCAACTAAAAAACCGGATACTTTTTTCGATTTGGTTTGGTTTTGGTCTTAAATTATAAAACAGACCAAATTTGGTTTGGTTTTGATTTTAATTAAAAACAAATCTAGAAAAACCGAACCAAACCGAATATAGAAGTAGCTATTTAAAATTTATTATTATACATATATATGTGTATATTGTTATACAAAGTTTTTAAAATTTAATGTTACATTTTAATAGTTTGAATTTTTAGTCTAGTTCTTTGCTATTATAATAATCTAATTCTTTGCCTTTACATTCCAATTTAATTAGTAGTTTTCTTTCGCTAAGTACATGAATTTATTTCATGTTAAAAATAATTTATTTATAATTGAGTCCTAAAATTATTCATCACTATTTGGTTTAATTATCATCAATATATCTTGGTAAGTGATAGATATCTCAAAGAGCAATTGGTGATGTTATGTTGAAAATGTAGCCGTAGGAATATGTGTTGGTAATGTATATCTCATATTTTAAAACAAATCGATAAATAACCGAAAAAATTGATAAATCAAAAACAAACCGACATACACTGAATCTATAAAAAATCGACTTAATTGGTTTGGCTTGTGTAATGACTCGGCCGGGCGTTTTGAGTATTACAACCTCGTTTCCCCATTTACTGCTCAAATTTTACTTTACAGTTGTTGTGTGAATTGCCGGGGCAATTGGTTCGGGTCCAGTGAGGTTTTTTAGAATGAATTGGAACACTTGGTTCAGGGGGTTTAAAGCTTATGTTAAAATAGTGACCGGATGCGGACTTATATGTAAATGACCTCGGATTAGTATTTTGATGATTCCAATAGCTCTGTATAGTGATTTTGGACTTATGAGCATGTCCGGAAAAGTATTTGGAGGTCCGTAGTGAAATTTGGCTTGAATTGCCGAAGGTTGAATTTTTGGAAAGTTTGACCGTGGGTTTGACTTTTTGATATCGGGGTCGGAATCCGATTCTGGAAATTGGAATAGGTCCGTAATGTAAAATGTGACTTGTGGGCAAATTGTGAGGTCAATCGGACGTGATTTGATGTGTTTCAGCGCAAGTTATAGAATTTGAAGTTTCAAAGTTCAATGATTTCGAATTGATATGTAATTCATCTTTTGGATGTTGTTAGATGTGATTTGAGGCCTCAAGTAGGTCCGTGTTATTTTATGGGACTTGTTGGTATGTTCGGACGGGGTCCCGAGGGGATCGGATGAATTTCGAACGGTTAACAGATCAAATTTGGACTTAAGGAAATGCTGGAACTGCTGCCTACTGGTGTGATCGCACCTGCGAAGATTTTGATCGCAGGTGCGAAGCCACATGTGCGTGAAATAAGCAGAAGAAGCGGCCAAGTGTGGGATTGTGGCTGGCGTGAGGCGACCACAGGTGCGAAGGGGAATGCGCATCTGCGAACCCGCAGATGCGAGAAAAGGTTCGCGGATGCGAGGTTTTGAAAGGCTGGCTGTTTCCGCAAGCGCGCATTTTTGTCCGCAAATGCAGATGCGCAGGTGCGAGCCCAGGCACCGCAGGTGCGGAAATGCATGGGCAGTGTTAAAAGCGAGGGTTCCAAGAATTTTTCGAATTTTTCGAATTTTGAAGCACGGTTTGGGCGATTTTGGAGAGGAAATTATCCACACAACTTGGGGTAAGTGTTCTTAACTCCCTTGTGATTATGTTCCATGAATTAATCTTCATTTTTGGTGTAAGATTATTGAATCTTCAAGAGAAATAGAAGGAAATTTCTATAATGTCACAAAACGAATTTTTCAAGTTTGAATACTGATTTGGAGTCGGATTTGAGTGAAATCAGTATGGTTGAACTTGTAATTGGATGGGTTGTCATATTTTGAGAGTTTTGTCGGATTTCGAGATGTGGGCCCCACGAGTGATTTTTAGGGCGTAATTTCGGATGTTATGGAAAATATTGGCGTTTTAATATGGAATTAATTATTATAAATTGTGTGGACTAAGGCAAATTATTGTGACTAGATTCGAGCCGTTTGGAAGTTGATACGCGCATAATGGAATATTTGGAGCATTGCTTAGCTTGCCCGACATTGGATTTGGCATGTTCGAGGTAAGTAACTCTTCTAATCTTGGAGCTGAGAGAATGAACCTTGTATTATGTAAATCATCGGGAGGTGACGCACATGCTAGGTGACGGGCGTGTGGGCGTGCACTATAGAAATTGTGACATAATTGTTTATGTGGAATTTTGTAGTTAAATAATCTTGGCATTTTCCATGCAGTTTTATGTGTTAAAGAAATTGAGCTGAAAAGCATATTAAAAAAATTATGTTGAGGCTATGTGCAAGTATTATTGGGACCCACGGAGGTCATATTGCTGTGAATTATTTGTTTAAATTAAAAATTCATACTCAGTCATATTAATTTCATTGCATATCATATCTTAGTCTCTGTTGTTATTTATTGATATATCATACCATCATTTTTGGGTTATTCTCATGACATTGTGAGCCCGTGAGAGAGAGATTGAAGAGATCGATGACTGAGGGAGGCCGAGGGCCTGATTGTGAGGATATTTTATGGATCAGGGCTGCCCGCCTGTAACAGGCCTTATTGGCTTAATATTGCACGTGAGTTGGCCATGCAGCACGTAAGTTGGCCGTGTGGATCCCTATTGGCTTATTATTGCACGTGAGTTGGCCGTGCAGATCCTTATATTATTATTGCACGTGAGTTGGCCGTGCAGATCCTTATATTATTATTGCACGTGAGTTGGCCGTACAGCACATGAGTTGGCCGTGCAGATCCTTATATTATTATTGCACATGAGTTGGCCGTGCGGATCCAGATATTTATATTATGGCACATGAGTTGTCCGTGCTTATAGAGCTTGGGCTGTAGGAGCCCCTCATGAGTCTGTACACACCTCCAGTGAGCGCAGTTTACTATAAATAGGGATCGGGCTGCACGTCGCAGCAGGTATTGTATAGCGCTGAGTGATTGAGTGTGCTGAGCATAGTGAGAGAGAATGCGAGACAGTGAGATTGAGTACTCTGAGAGTGTGAGTACATGAGTACAATCTCTGAGATATATTGCATTGACATGCACACGTGACATATATGCATAGAGATGTATTTTTCTCATGCTGTACGGTATCACATTATTCATGATTTCTCACACATGTTGACAGATGGGCATAGTGATGCAATTGTTTTATACGGGTTATTTGGAAAGAAAATGAAACATCCCATTTATTATTGAAAGGATTTTGGGAAAATCACAGTTTTCATACTTACTCATATTTTGGTAATTTTAGTAAAAATAATTGAGTTTTACTATTATATTTGAAAAGAAAAATATTTATTTTTTCGGAACTGTGAACGAACTGAGCACTTTATTATTGAGTTATTCATTATGCTGCCTCAATTCTGTTGTTATGAGATTTGTTTTCTGGATATTGTTGTGGACTATTGGTTTTGGATCCGACCTTGGTAAAAGCTCGTCATTGCTTTCAACCTAAGGCTAGGTTTGTTACTTACTCAGTACATGGGGTCGGTTGTACTGATACTACACTTATGCACATTGCGTGCAGATATTGGCTGCCGTTATTGCTGTGTTCGATGGTTATCGGATTTGAAGATGTACCTGCGTTCCTGTTGTAGCTGCCTCTTGTTCAGGGTAGCCTTAGATTTATAAAAGCTCTGTTTATGTATTATTCAAACAGACTATGTATTTATTTCATTTCAGCTTTGTATACTCTATTCTTAGAAGCTCATGGTTTGTACTACCAGATCTTGGGGATTGTATATGATCAGGATCTTTATTCACTTAAATTGCTTTAATAATTATTATTGAAAGTGGTTAGTTAGAAATTGGCTTACCTAACGGGATGGGTTAGGTGCCATCACGACTAGTTGGATTTTGGGTCGTGACAAGGTGGTATCAGAGCTCTAGGTTCATAGGTTCTACAAGTCACGAGCAAGTGTCTAGTAGAGTCTTGCGGATCGGTATGATGACGTCCATACTTATCTTCGAGAGGCTACATGGAATTTAGGATATATACTTCCCATTTTTCTTTGAATTCCTTCCACATAGTCGTATGCGCACATCAGTGCTCAGTATCAGTTGTGCATCGCCGGATTGTGATTCTATGAATGAGGTTCGAGGTGACTACTCTGTGTTTTGGTGGTGGGCCAGTATGGAGGACTTGAGGCCATGGTTACACCACAGCTTAAGCTCGATAGCTTCAGTTGTAACTCATACAATTGGACTTATATGTCCGGTGATGACCCTACAGTGAAATTTGTGGCTCGATGAGCAGTGCAATGGCGGTATGATGGGTATGATGTGACCGCGGGATGTGTTAAGAATATTTGAACATAACATGAAGTGTTTTCTTCATATATAAAGGGAAGGCCATTGGATGCTTGAATTTTGATTTGATGTGACGTACAGTCTCAAGTGTGAATGTTTTGAAAGATTTTTCACGTGTTTAAATTGTGGGACAAATTAAACTCTCAGGTCTAGTTAATGAGTTTGGACTCAGAAAGTATTAGTGATTGCGTAGAAATTGTGGCTGCAAAAAAATATAACAAGATGCCAATTTGAGGCTAGGGAGGTGGGTTATCTCCTAGAGAGTAATCTACGTAGGTATGTTCCTTGTAATATGAGTGGAGGGTTTCTTTTCTGCCAGTGAGATGTATGTGTAGAGATTTGAATTCGAATTTGGCTGAGAAAGTCGACCTGAGTATCAAGAGAATGATTGCGATCTTAGCGGATGATTTGGGGTATTTTTATGGTTGGCATTGCATGCGCTTGAGAAGAATTTCATGGCACTAACTACGGTATTATGACAGTAATAGGGTATGGGTATTGTGAATTATGGAGTGTTTTAATCTATGGCTTTGAGCCAAGTGGGGGAGTCTGCTATGGACAAATCAATTCATGGGTATGTGTCAAATTTTGTTTGGGTCTAAAGTATACTTGGAATCAGTGATGACTTACAGAGGTGGAGTTCGAAAATGACTCGAATAAGGAAAATTCCTGGTTACGGATTATATTACACGGATGAGTATATGAAAAAAAACAAATCGTGGGATGAGTGAGTGTTATAGTTGTGGTATTTTTGAAGGTGATTAAGAAGAATACAATTGCTTATGGGCCGTAGGGCATTGTGGTTCTATGCTAAGGTTTGTAGGGTGAGTTGTGGTTAAAGATCATAGTATTTTAGCAAGAAGAAGTATCAATCTGAAGACAAATTCGGAAGGGACTCGGAGAAAATAGGACAACTGGGTAGTAGGTTGGATCAGTATGGTAATGGATATGATCGGTTCTTTGGGTGCTTATGATGTGGGGGTTTTCTACAGGTGCTTTGTGGCAATACACCTGGACTTGGCGACCTGCGTGGCTTGATCGAGTTAGAGGAATTTAGTTTTAAGGGCTTGATTATGTGCAAATAGATTCCAGAGTATTCTTGACGGTTTCTACCGGTGTGGAGAACGTGTTGTGTATTGTGATTTCCTCCTAGAAAGAAGCAAGAGAAAGGTTTCTAACTAAAATGGTATGTAAATTATTGGTGACTCAAAGTTGATAATAAGATTTTTGTGCCTTGCACATGATGGCAAGATAGATGTTATGTGTTGTACGAAAGCTAGATTTCCATGTACAAGGTGGCAGTACAGTCTTGATGAGAAGGTAACGAATGTTGGACAACATGGACGGTTTCAAATAACTAGATGAATACTATTACTACTTGGTGTTGTATGAGAAAGGGGCGGACTTCAGAAGGCGCATTGTATTTTAACTTACGGATGTATAAATTAGCATTGCGGTACTCACATGGTTGATAGACTGTTGATATTCAAATTTTTTCAAGTGGTACGGAAGAAATTTCAAAGTATTTCTCGTGGTATGATCGTGTATGAGAGAGGTGTTAGGCATTCGGGCGTTGGAGATGGAATCAAATATGGTGATTCGCGTGTTCTATGGATTTAGAGATTGGGAGTTCCCAGGAGCAGATTATCTCATGGTTGTGGACTGTGAAGTTGTGGTCGGAGCTAGACGGATGATGACATATGTTATGATTAGTCGCGGTGAATTTTCGGAGGGTTATTTATCTATTGTGGGTGATCAGAGTTGATTTAGGGGTCCATTGANCTTATATTATTATTGCACGTGAGTTGGCCGTGCAACACGTGAGTTGGTCGTGCGGATCCAGATATTTTTATTATGTCACGTGAGTTGTCTGTGCAGCACATGAGTTGTTCGTGCTTGTAGCGCTTGGGCTTGTAGGAGCCCCTCATGAGTCTGTACACACCTCCAGTGAGCACAGTCGACTATAAACAGGGATCGGATTGCACGCCGCAGTAGGTATTGTATAGCGCTGAGTGATTGACNTGGCTCCATACTGCTATTATTGAGGGATGTGTCATTCGGTTGATGTTGAACTTATTCGTGTTTTCAAATGATCTGTGAGTTACTCCTTTATGCTACGAGGAGTTATGATTCATTGGCTATGTGCATAGATGATGCGGTTCTATTTGAGCTTTATAACAGAATTTGAGTGTGATGAGTGTTTGGGTATTACATGATCCATAGCGTAATGGTTATGTCCTTTCAGGTTTTGTGTGGTATTTTTGTCATTGCNATCTCCGAGATACATTGCATTGACATGCACACATGACATATATGCATAGAGATGTGTTTTCCTCTTGTTGTACGGTATCACATTATTCATGATTTCTCACACATGTTGACAGGTGGGCATAGTGATGCAATTGTTTTATACGGGTTGTTTGGAAAGAAAATGAAACATCCCATTTATTATTGAAAGGATTTTGGAAAAATCACAGTTTTCATACTTACTCATATTTTGGTAATTTTAGTANGGTGATGGTTCTACGGTGTATGATGAATTTTCAGCGTTTTGTTGTGGAGGTACTTGTTAATTTGGTGGGGCAATTCTCTTATTTGAGTCATTTTCCATGACTGGGTACATTTGAATTGTTGCGAATTAGTGTACGGATGGCACGAGTCGTGGCTCTGAGTTATATTGGTGAGGCATGTCTATGGAACCNGAGCACTTTATTATTGAGTTATTCATTGTGCTGCCTCAATTCTGTTGTTATGAGATTTATTTTCTGGATATTGTTGTGGACTATTGGTTTTGGATCCGACCTTGGTAAAAGCTCGTCACTGCTTTCAACCTAAGGCTAGCTTTGTTACTTACTCAGTACATGGGGTCGGTTGTACTGATACTATATTTCTTCACATTGCGTGTAGATATTGGCTGCCGTTATTGCTGTGTTCGGNTTGTGTTTAGTAATATAAGGTCATTGGACCTAGAATGGGTACTATCAGGTTTGATTTTGGTATACTCGGGAGTATAATTTTGAAAGTCGGCTCAGNGCGTTCCTGTTGTAGCTGCCTCTTGTTCAGGGTAGCCTTAGATTTATAAAAGCTCTGTTTATGTATTATTCAAACAGACTATGTATTTATTTCATTTTCGCTTTGTATACTCTATTCTTAGAAGCTCATGGTTTGTACTACCAGATCTTGGAAATTATATAAGATCAGGATCTTTATTCACTTAAATTGCTTTAATAATTATTATAGAAATTGGTTAGTTGAAAATTGGCTTACCTAACGGGATGGGTTAGGTGTCATGACGACTAGTTAGATTTTGGGTCGTGATAGCTTGGTTCCAATATTTGAAAAACCGATTTACTTGGTNAAGGTTTTGGGATGAGGTTTGGTTCGATATGGGTTTAATACTAGTATGCGGTTGGTTTTGGAGTGGTCACTGCGATCAGGAATGGTGCTACGAGCATGCGAGTTATGTAATATGTTTGTTTATTATATCCGTGGTTATAGTTATAGCTCGATGCAACTTGTTCGGACTTATACGGTGAGTAAATGTAAGATTTGTGTCTTGAAAGAAATTTTAAAGGTTGAAAATTAAACTCCAAGGTTTATGGACTAAGGTTAAATTAATGATTTTCAGTTGCATTGTGTAGTCAAGACTTATATGGGATAGGGTGACGTGGGTTCACCCCCGGGTACGTGTGTGGTAAGATGGAACAGTGATTTGATGGCTTGGAAACAACTCTTCGCACGTTCGAGGACGAATGTATATTTAAGTGGGGGAGAATGTAACGACCTGGCCGATTGTTTTGAGTGTTACAACCCCATTTACTCATTTACTGCTCAAATTATGCTTTACAGTTGTTGTGTGAATTGCCGGGGCAATTGGTTCAGGTCAGGTGAGGTTTTTAGAATGAATTGGAACACTTAGTTCCAAGGTTTAAAGCTTAAGTTAAATTAGTGACCGGATGCGGACTTATGTGTAAACGACCTCGGATTCGAATTTTGATGATTCCAATAGCTCTGTTTGGTGATTTTGTACTTAGGAGCTTGTCCGAAAAATTATTCAGAGGTCCGTAGAGGAATTTGGATTTAATTGCCGAAGGTTAAATTTTTAGGAAGTTTGACTGGGGGTTTGACTTTTTGATATCGGGGTCGAAATCTGATTCTGGAAATTGGAATAGGTCCGTAATGTGAAATGTGACTTGTGTGCACAATTAGAGGTCAATCGGACGTGATTTGATGTGTTTCAGAGTTTCAAAGTTCAATGATTTCGAATTGAGGTGTAATTCGTCGTTTTGATGTTGTTAGATGTGATTTGAGGCCTCGAATAGGTCCGTGTTATGTTGTAGGACTTTTTGGTATGTTCGGACGGGGTCTCGAGAGGCTCGGGTGAGTTTCGGGCAGTTAACGGATCAAATTTGGACTTAAGGAAATGTCGGAACTGCTGCCTACTGGTGTGATCGCACCTGCGAAGATTTTGATTGTAGGTGCGAAGCCGCATGTGCATGAAATAAGCCGCAGAAGCGGCCAAGTGTGGGACTGGGGCTGGCGTGAGGCGACCGCTTGTGCGAAGGAGAATGCTCATCTGTGAGCCCGCAGATGCGAGAAAAGGGCCACAGATGCGAGGTTTTGGAAGGCTGGCTGTTTCCCCAGGCGCGCATTTTTGTCCGCAAATGCGGATGCGCAGGTGCGAGCCCAAGCACCGCAGGTGCAGAAATGCCTGGGCAGTGTTAGAAATGAGGGTTCCGAGAATTGTTCTCATTTTTCGAATTTTGAAGCACGGTTTGGGCGATTTTGGAGAGGAAATTATCCACACAACTTGGGTAAGTGTTCTTAATTCCCTTGTGATTATATTCCATGAATTAATCTTCATTTTTGGTGTAAGATTATTGAATCTTCAAGAGAAATAGAAGGAAATTTCTATAATGTCACAAAACGAAATTTTCAAGTTTGAATACTGATTTGGAGTCGGATTTGAGTGAAATCAGTATGGTTGAACTTGTAATTGGATGGGTTGTCATATTTTGAGAGTTTTGTCGGATTTCGAGATGTGGGCCCCACAGGTGATTTTTGGGGCGTAATTTCGGATTTTATGGAAACTATTTGTGTTTTGATATGGAATTAATTCTTATAAATTATGTGGACTGAGTCAAATTATTGTGACTAGATTCGAGCCGTTTGGAAGTTGATACGCGCATAATGGAATATTTGGAGCATTGCTTAGCTTGCCCGACATTGGATTTGGCATGTTCGAGGTAAGTAACTCTTCTAATCTTGGAGCTGAGAGAATGAACCTTGTATTATGTAAATCATCGGGAGGTGACGCACATGCTAGGTGACGGGCGTGTGGGCGTGCACTATAGAAATTGTGACATAATTGTTTATGTGGAATTTTGTAGTTAAATAATCTTGGCATTTTCCATGCAGTTTTATGTGTTAAAGAAATTGAGCTGAAAAGCATATTAAAAAAATTATGTTGAGGCTATGTGCAAGTATTATTGGGACCCACGGAGGTCATATTGCTGTGAATTATTTGTTTAAATTAAAAATTCATACTCAGTCATATTAATTTCATTGCATATCATATCTCAGTCTCTATTGTTATTTATTGATACATCATATCATCATGTTTGGGCTATTCTCATGACATTGNAAACGTTTGACCTATATCGACTAATAGTAAAAACAAAACGTCTCGACTTATATCGATTAATCTAGCTATGCCATGTATTATTAGTGATGAATGAATGAAAAATAAAAGAATTAATACTAAACATCTTTGACATATATATATATATATATATATATATATAACAAATTATTAAATAATTAGGGGGAAGCAAACATGATTTTTGCAGATGAAGAAGCAAACTTGGCTATTTTTGAATGTTGTAGAGGGGGTTCATACTTCATATAGAGAGAAAATAGAAATCTTGTAACATTTCAAAACTGAAAAGGCATGTTTTAGGTGAGAGAGAATCTAAAGAGATATATATTAGGATACTTTTTAGGCAAAATATATCCTTTAAAGTTGTCCATACTTTTCACTTAGATACTCAATCTTAATTATGTTCCATTTGAACACTTTAATCAGACCCCTAGTGTGTCATTTAGACACAACATTAATAGGCAGAAAATCATAAAAGGTGCGTGTAATTCACATGCCAAAGTGACGAATAAAATGAGGACACGTGGACTTAGCTTAGAGAAATTTAAAAAGCTTTGAAAAGGAAAAAAGAAAAAGAAAAAAAATAGCATGAAGGTGCCGACCGACGAATGCCAAAGTTGTGGAATCCTGCCAAGTCGTGCACTCAATTCTCTTCTCTGCTTTAGTTCAGATTCAATAAGATGGGGGAATCAAAAAATCCTGCAAATTTTTGATTCTTTATAACAAACCACTTTCCTATCATTAACCATACCTTGGATCCATATCCGGCGAAAGAACAACGAAAATAAAAGATAAAGAATCTCGCCTTCTCTATTTGTATCAGTCGGTTTCTCCTATGCATTTGCAACTGCAAAATTCTAGTTCTGTAGTCCCATCCTATAGTGCTTGAACCTTTTCCTCACTCGCCAGTTTTCATTCTTCCCTTTTAATTTTCCCCATTATTTTTCGATTATCATTAAGTGTTTTCCACCATTAGTTCCGGCAACAATTTCCTCGCACCTCCAGCGGGAACTTCACCTAATGTTTACTTCGCCAACGTCTTTCTTCTTTCTTCCAATTAGCTATGTTTTTTATTGAACTACCAGAAGTCCCATTAACCGGAACTTTACATTAGAGCTTGGTCGGGAAAAAGCAAATGATAAGTTTATAGTGGGGTGTGCTCAGATGTAAAGGAGGATACTGTAGTAACGGGGTGAACAAATCGAAAAAAATTAAAAGAGAAGTTCACCAGAAAAAATTTCGGCAGAAGCTATTCATTTTCGGGAAAAAAAGTATGTAGAGTGTATTTTTTTAATGATTCCACGCGCTTGAAAAATGTGAGAAACACTTACCTTGCTATGTGAGCATTTTGTGTCTAAATGACACACTAAGGACCTGGTTTAAGTGTTCAAATGGAACATACTTAAGATAGAGTGACTAAGTAAAAAGTGTGGATAACTTTAAGGGATTGTCAATGTATTATGCCTATTTTTTAGGTGAGAGAATATCAATAGAGATATATTAGGGAAATGAAAAGGTGTAGATTTTATAAAATTGTATGTATGTAATTTTTTAAAAGGTGTTGTAACTTATTTAAATAAATTATAAATAAGTTGTGTTATGTGTAAATTCATCATTAGGATTTAGGGGGCTTGGGTTGTTGGGTTTAGGCTTATTGGGCTGGAAAATAGAAATAGAGGTGGGCTTGGACTTAAATATTTCGGTATTTTGGTATACCGAAATATCAAAAACTCAATACCGAATACCGTACCGAAATACCAAAATACCGCAATTTCTGTACCGAAGTATACCGAAATGCCAAAAAAATCGATACCAAAATACCAAAGTAATTCGGTTCATTTCGGAATTCGGTTTTTAGGATTTTATGCCCACCCCTAGTCAAGACTATCAAATTTCCAAGTTTAGGGAGACATGACCACATGAAATTTAAGGGAAAACTAAACAAAAGTTTCCAAGCTTATGGGGGTCACGTGAAATTATGTTGCAAAGTGGATGTAAATAAGAACTTATTCAATTGGAGTCTAGCATAAAGTGCAACCACAATTAAACCTGAAACTAAGAGATACATTAGATACTATTTTGGCCAAAACTCCTAAATTTAATTAGTCATCTGAGTGTAATACATCATGAATAAACTATATAAAAAAACTTAGTACAAACCATACGTTAATATATTTAGACATACACACCTCTAAGAATTCAATATGAGATTTTAATATATAGGAAAATATAGATCAGGAGGTTTTGGGGATACCAACTAATTTAAATAGATAACTTATAAAAAGTGATAGTTTAAGAGGCTTTTAGGCTGAGTTGAATAGTCAGATATAATACCATATGATACGTTTTTTAGATAATTAGGAGTGTGTACTAGACGCACCTCTAAAAATACAACCAGAGGGTTTTAATANATAATTGTTTATGTGGAATTTTGTAGTTAAATAATCTTGGCATTTTCCATGCAGTTTTATGTGTTAAAGAAATTGAGCTGAAAAGCATATTAAAAAAATTATGTTGAGGCTATGTGCAAGTATTATTGGGACCCACGGAGGTCATATTGCTGTGAATTATTTGTTTAAATTAAAAATTCATACTCAGTCATATTAATTTCATTGCATATCATATCTCAGTCTCTATTGTTATTTATTGATACATCATATC